>OY740775.1:3579301-3873867 GCA_963513935.1 Aphrophora alni
TGTAAAATACAGGAAGGGGAGCCTTTCTTCACTTTGATATCAGATGAATCTATTTATGAATATAAATGAGACTCGACTCACAACGCCAATAAATTCCTTTACTTGCGAAGCCAACCAAAAGACTCTAAACAAATATTTTTTAATTACCGTCTAAATATTGGTATTATTGGTAAAAAAATGAAAAAAACAAAATGAGACGTGGAATAAAGTAGAATATCATAAAATCTACCTCATCGATATAAATTAACTTTGTCTAATGTGAAGATTTATAACTAACATCAAAATTACAGCTCTCATAATGTAATTGATTTTGGCAGTCTAAATATCTCCAAATTCTGTACAGAACAAATATTAAATCTAAAGAGAAAAATTATTAAGTTTTTTTTTAAAACATTTATAAAGCGGAAACATAACATTAAGTTTAACTTTTAGTGCCGCATCAAAAAAGAGAAATGTTAATAATAAAAATGAAATTAGAACGTTGCAATTACGATAATCATGTATGAGATATTACATAATAGTAAATACTAGTTCTCTCTCTCTCTCTCTCTCTCTCTCTCTCTCTCTCTCTCTCTCTCTCTCTCTCTCTCTCTCTCTCTCTCTCTCTCTCTCTCTCTCTCTCTCTCTCTCTCTCTCTCTCTCTCTCTCTCTCTCTCTCTCTCTCTCTCTCTCTCTCTCTCTCTCTCTCTCTCTCTCTCTTTCTCTGAGCATGAATATATTGGAAACATAAGAATGCATTGCGATGTGAACCCATTACCTTAAAGGAAGTGGACTATATTATCCCAGCGTGTATTCTCCACTCACTGATCTAATCACATCAACCTCACTTCCTGAATATTCTTCCTGGTAATGTTTTGGAATAATCCTCTAATAACGTAGATATGAAGGCGCTTATTGTAATGCTCCTGTAGAATAGAATAGAAATTTATTGTAACGAATTTCACTAAATGTTCATATAAAGGACGTGATGAGACAAGAAATTTTTTGAACCACTGAATCTTAGAAGGCCGTTAACACGATTGTATTGAGATAATGTAAAAGGAATTTTCACTTTAACAATTTAATTTTATAGTTGTTTGAGGTATTCGAATTATATTTATGATAAACATACAGGACGAATGGTGATTTGAATGAAAAAGTTAGATAATATTTATACTACTTTTCTTTTAGAATAATTAGAATCTACACAATGCAGACCTAATACTGTAGTCTAAGTAAACTGTACAATAGTGGGTTAGAATAAAGTGAAATTTCAAGAAAACATAAACAAAATGGTACTTAGCCTCATCGTAAATTAACATGTAATGACAGAAGTTAAACTTCTTGGACCTTATAGTTTGGCTTTAAACGAATTAAAATTGTTTGAACCATTGCAGATAGAGCTACAAAGCTTTGCACATTGTTAATGGACACCAAAATCTATTTTAGTACATATTCAGTGGACCGCTACCTTTCCAGGGGGGACGGCCAACAAGGAGTAAGTAGGGAATCTTAAACCGTAACATAGGTCGAGTTGTAGGTCGAATTAAAGGACTTTGTGAGTACGCTATTTTAGCTAGGGTGAATTCTTTAAGGTCGGATTTGCGGCATTGAGTTCTACTCATAAAGGTCTTTAATTCGATGTACAACTCGACCTATGCTCTCATTTAGGATTTCTTACCTACTATTTCTGGGCCGCCCCCCTGGAAAGGTAGCGGTCCACTGAATACGTACTTAAATAGGTTTTAGTGTCCATTAACAATGTGCAAAGCTTTGTAGCTTTATCTGTAATGGTTAAAACAATATTAAGCCGCCCCAGGACTTATTTAACACGCTGTATATGGTGGAGCGTTCACTCTTGTTGGTGACTCGTAATTCTATGAACATCACATTTTCTTGGTAGGTGACGATTAGAAATTACATCGTCATCCTCAATAACTTCGCTATTAGTCATCGTAGAGACGTAGGTTTAGTGACATTATATGTAGAATTGAAATTTGCAGATTTTTATCTAACATAGAAGTTGAATCACACACAAGATATGAACATAACCTGTTTACAATGGTCGCCATTTTGATATTTTAACTATATATTTCTGAATTCCAAGAAAGTTCTATATGAGCACACTAAAGTCCCCTACACCAAATTTCGTATTTCTATCTAAATTTGTGTAGTTATTTAAATATATCGAGTTATTTAAAAGCGAGTTTTAACTGAAATTTCGATTAATGCTTAACAATTTTCAAGTGCTGCTGTGCACAATTTATCCGGATGGTCTTTACAAATACTATTTTAGAAAAAAAATTTCATAAATATACTTGTAAAGCTCATGGAAGTATACTTGAGTTCTGTGAAATAATAAAAGATAAACTTTTTTTGACTTAAATTATGAATTATCATTTTCATTAATCGCACCTGTTAAGACACATAATTGTCGGTGTTCATAAAAAAACACCAGTGTGAGAGTGAAAGCCACACGTAACATCCTGTGAAAGTTAATGTTTGGGCTGTAATTTTAGGAAACCAATTCATTGTGCCGTTTTATATCGATGTAGATTTGAAGGACAGTCAATAGAATCCAGCTCTCATCAATAATATCACCGTAATATACAACCCTCATAGAATTCCTATGTTCAACATAGATGAGGTAGTATTCTAAAATAATGGTGTTCTTCTTTATTATGCTTAATTTGTGTAGGCGTTTTAGATGCATAATTCTTTAACCATTGGATAGCTCACAGGGGTAAGATTAAATGGCCAGCTCGGTCTGATAACCTAACCTCATCTAACCCACTGGAGTTCTTTCTACATATGGGGTAACTTTTAATCAATTGTCTAGCATCTGTGATTTAAGAATTTGAATTGAAGAAAATGCCGAAGATGAGTTTGGTCAACGGTTGTAAGACTTCATGGAGACACATGGAAATCAATTTGTATACATTTGATCTGAAGTAAAGAAAATAGCTATTATTTACAATATTCAATTTTTTTAAATTATCTTAATACAATTTGATTTTTGCCGCTGTATAGATTTTTTTATAGTCAGATTTCTTTCCTTTTTTATGTCATTTGTCTAGTCTCACCAATATCACATATGAGCACTTTCTATTTACTTATTTACAAAATTTGAGTCGCCCCACTCTCGAGGGATTTAAAACCAAAAAATAGGATTGATTAATAAAAGCTCATCGTATATGAGAAAATTGTCGAAACAGACAAATAAATAACAAAATTTAACATTTCAGTCATCAATAAAGGTGGAGATGTGAAATGTCTTTTATATTTAAGGCCATAATTTTAGTTACGGTAGTTATAAAAAAAATGTTGTTCACGTAATTTTTCTTTTCTATTAAGCCTTTTAAAATTATACAGTATATCACTTGACCTTACACCTGCCCTTTAGCTTATTCGGTCTAATACTGAAAAACTTGAGCTCTCACTATAAAGAAGAACATCGTAAAATTTAGCTATCTTAATTAATAACAAAGTTAAAAAGGGAAGGGGAGTCAAGTTTATTATCAGTGTGTGTGTGTATATATATATATATATATATATATATATATATATATATATAAACAAATACTGGGAGAGGGGGTAAATAACTTTTAAACTACTAGAAAAATATTTGAAAGATGATGCTTTGAAAATTGGTTTATTGTGAAAAAATCTATTTTTTTGACATTGTAAAGTAAATTCATTCCCACTTCAAAGTGGGGTTTTTGGGGGAACACTCAAAAATTTTAAACCCTATTCAAGTAAGAGCTCATTTTAAAGGTCCTGTTTAATAGAAAATACCTGAGCAAACTAGACATCATTATCTCTCAATACAAAATGGCGCCAGATCAAACATTAAAAAATCCAAGTTACTCCAGGAAAATATTGTAATCAAAATAATAAGGAGACAAAATGATTGTAAATTTATCAATTTTTGTAGCAATTTTCTACAATTGTAAATATTTCAAACTTATTTTTAATAATGATTCTTAAAGTTAGTTTAAATTGTAAAAATTAGTGTAAAATATTAAATTAGTCAATGTTTTATTTACTAACTTTACACAATCTCCAAATTCGTGAGAGCTTCAAAGTATTTGACAGCTAAACCATCGATTTCAGTTCTAATCCTTCACGTAATAAGTTGTTATGACATTAAGACCTAAATTACTTTAGTGAACTTTATTATCTTCTCCACTTTTATGTCAGTTTAAATTAATAGCGACACAACAAAACGCGCGACAATGTCAGGTGATTTTATGACATTAATGTCGCTAATAAAGTCTCAAGGTTATGTATAAATTTGTTTTGTCCTTAAACTATTAGGACAAGAGCCTTGACGTTTGATTGGTTAAATTAATTTCCGGTTACACAAACGAATCCAACTTGACAGTTAACCATCGGTATTACCGGTAGTTTTCAATAACTTTTCAAACTTTTTACTGTATTCTTATCTTGTTCACTTAGTTCAAGTAAATTAATCCGAGAAGCTACAGTACTTTGGAAGCACTTAAGTGATTTTTCTTCTGAAATGTACGTGTTAGAGTTAGTAGAAAAGTGCTTTATATGTTATATTTTAAGCCACTCTAAAAATAATATACCGGGTGAATAAAAAGTCAAGACCCCCCTCTAATATTTTTCTAAGTAAATATACAGAGATATCCTTTTGGTGGTCGTGCAATCTTAGCAGGAAGTTTCATTTTATGATTTTGAAAATTTGGAATGTCCCCCAAAAATGGGGGATTTTGGGGGCAACTCAAAAATTTTAAAAGTAAACCCCCTTCAAGTGACACCTCATTTTGAAGTGTTTACAAAAACTTAAAGAATGGTGAAAACCAGAGTTCGCTGTCTCTTCTCTATCAAAAATGGTAGCCCGTCAAATGTTATTGAAGTCTACACTTACATTAGTTTTCAAGGTAAAGTTACTTTCTCTGAAACAACTGGGTTATTTTTTTTCTGTGTTCTAAATCAGTTAGGGATGCAAAGGACAAAGATTCCAATGCATATTGTAAAGCCTACTGATAAGATGTTTGTTTGCAATGAGTGACCTTAGTACTGTGGACTTTCCCAGTTTGAAGTACGGTTTAGTACAAACCAGCCCCTTTTTTGTTTTAATCTCATCAGAATAGGTCATACTTTAGAGTGGAATCTTTGTACTTTGCACTCTATAATAAATATAATAAACACAACTATAACAAAATTAACGTGGTTTTACATACAATAATACATTTTTATTGCGAATAATATTATTTAAAATCTCATGTAATATTGAAATTGTTGAGCTGCCATAAAAAAAGTTTAAAAAAAATGCATGTGTTAAGTTTTTCCAATACAGAGATGAACAGTGGTTCCGGAGAAATTTTAAATAATTGTATTACAAATATCTTTTAAATTCAACTTTTTTTTCTTTCTAAATCTTCCTTTTTTTTTCCTGCTATAATCTCGTCCTTAGTATAAATCGTATACTTACATCGAGGTTCATTTTTTCTTCTTGCTTTCATTATTTATGATCGATCACTTTCTGTTATTTTTACTGTGGCACACTGATATTGGTCATCAGTGTGACCTAATCATATCTAACCTAACCTTAACATTTCACCAATATTTGTACGAAATTGGTGTAGCCGATTGTGAAAATAGTTATTTGTGCAACGAGTGAGCAAAGTGGCACTTTTTTAAACGAGAGAAAAATGTTGACGCACGAGGCTTGCCGAGTGCGTCAATTTTATCGAGTTTAAAAAAAGACACTTTGCTCACGAATTGCACATTATACTTTGTCTACAGTTGTTATTTTGTGACAAATAAAAATCATACTTCAGCAGTAACACAATTTAATAAAACATTAATTTAATACAATAGTGTTCAACCTCACGTCAAAACTGAGGGTTTTTATGAATATTACAAATAACTTAGGTGTATTGTTGAGGAAACGGGATTGCCAACTTCAAAGCTCGGCAAACGAAAAATACTCTCCGTGTACATACACTGTCAATCATCTTCGTGAAAAATTACTTCCTTTTTCAACTTTAAAACGTTGTTTTGTGGTTTATTTATGTTATTTTACATGTAAGGATTAATCTAACCTACATATGGGACATTTCCTGTATATTATAAATTAATTCAAATAAACTTAACCTAAATTTCGTTTTGTTCGGTTGCCATTCGGAGTGTGCAAAGTAGTGGGCAAAGTGAAACTGTTGAGAAATCAGCTGTTTTGCAAACTAATTTAAATGAACAAAATGCCACTTTGTCAACAACCGTAGACAAAATACGGTTAACAGCTTCTTATCCGATGTTTTTAAGAGAGAAGTCGTCTAAAACGAAAAAAAGAATACTGAAAGTTCTAGAAAATGGTTTACAAAATTTTATGGTTACAATTTTACAACAGTTAACTACTAAAAAACAAAACAATCAGTTGTGATTTATCAAATAAAACGGTTCACATTAGTTCTGAAATATAAATAATAATGTTTTTAACACTGATGTTTAAATAAATAAAGCAGTTATTAAAATAATTAGTTGGCCTAAATGCACATGTTAAAGTTGGCCTAATGCACAGAGAAGTTACCATTCTCTCTTGCTCTAACTGCATTAATGACCTTGTGAAGGTTAAATGTTTGTATGCAAAATAGTTTTAGATAAAAGCAAGTACTGTAATTAACCTACAAGATTTAATCTTTACTAATCTTGTAGCCTTATTGTTGCAGTTACGGTTTTTAAACTGAGTTAATTGTTCTGATAATAATTAATTATGTTTTTAATATTTGAAGAAGAGAAACTTAAAATGGTAGCATAAGCAAGTGGCGAAGAATAATATTTAAGGCAATTAATGGTGACTTAGTTTACTTATATTTATGTGTTGGTCTTTTTTAGAGTACGTACCCAAGGACTTTTATTATTTCACACGCGGGTCTGTCTGTCTGTCTGTAAGTCGCAACTCGTCTACACAGACAAGATTATACATCTTACGTGTTTACAATTTTGAATTTATATTTTTCTTATTGTTTCACACGTGAGAAAAATATATCGGTAATAAATGACCTTGGGGTAGATAAGGGCAAAATTTATCGATTACACGGTGTTGGCTCGACGTGGGGTTAGCTCGACACTAGTATACCGTGGGGTTGGCTCGACACTTTGGGGATCTAGGGTCTGCTGTTCAAACTCCTGCTTAATGAGCAACCCTTCTTGGAATTAAAGGTGTTTGTGTTCGGTCAGCCGAAGAGCCACACTCAAGTGACGAGGTTTGTCGTCTGTCAGAATAGTATGACTTGTTATTCGCGGGTAGTATTCTCGGGTCTTGGCTAACCTGGTATCCTTTAAAACTAACAAAAAGCACAATACCAATCATAACTATTCTGAACTCATAAGGCACTGTTGAAGTTTATTTAAGTATCCAATTCGATGATATGTCATATTGTCGATTGCGATGACCATACTTCTGTGAAGATTGACATAAACACTATCTAAAGACAATATATTTATTCCTTTTAACAATTTTAATATGTTGAATCTAGTTCTCTAGTTTGTTTTAGTTTGTATGAATTGATTTTAATTCAAAATTGTTAAATGATACTGTACCTAATAACCTAAAATAAGCTAACCTAACCTAACCTGATCCGTTCACATTTCCAGGAAGTGATTGCTATTGACTGGGGCGGCCAATATGTCGAGCCAACCCCACTATCGAGTTAAATATTTTGTTTGTTGAAATATTATGTGTGGTGTATCAAATAAAACCTCTGAATACAAATGTGTGTTTATTTACGAAAAAAGTAATATGTTGTTGCTAGGCCAAATTTAAAGTTTCAGATATCATGTTCCATTCCAACTTGAACACGCCGTGACTTTCAAATCTGGAAAAAAAAATATTTGGACAAAATAAATTCCAGTGCGAAATTATGTATTATAATTTTTCGTATGATAAATATAACTTAATTTAACCCTACAATGAAAAATACGCATCTTACAAGTTTTAAAACAGTTTTTGTCAGGACAAAAAAATTAAATAACCATTAAAAGATGAATGGTATTGTTATTGATTTATCTTTGTTATGGTATTAAGGTGAAACCAAGGACACTTACAATTTCACGTAAGTCTGTCTGTCTATAAGTCGCAACCAGTGTACAAAGATAAGTCAATAAAACCTATAAATTTCAAACTTCTTATTTATATATTTTGTAATGTTCCACATACAGGACAAATATAGCGGTAACAAAAAAATTGCTTTGAATAAAAAACTATCGAGTTGAATTTTTTTTATGTTTTAACGTATTTATGTGTTGAGTCAAATAAAAGTACGACAAATAAGAATAAGACATTACTCTGATTACGAATATGTATTTGACGAAGAAATTAAATGTTGTCATTAGCCCGCCTAAAAGACTTCGACTTTATAAAGTAACTGTCCCTACGTGCCTAAATCGTGTGGTTTTAGAACACGTTTGACCCTTTTATTTGAAATTACAGTGGGGTAAAACAGTAGATAGACGCTATATGTCCTTGAACATGGTTTGAAAGCACTTAAGGTCCCACCATCTTTAACTTTTAAAGTCAGTCATGTATGGAGCGATAAAGTTTGAATACTCGAATTTATAGATGTTAGAAATCAGAAAATCATTGCGACAATAGCATTTCTTCATTAGGTAATACTTATAATTTTAATTTTGCCTTTCAACAAATAATAGTTTGGATGTGTTATAAACAAATTTCAACCTAAAGTTCTTCTTTACATTTCGATTAGAAAGTGGTAAGATTGAAACATCTGTATCGATTATTTTCGTCGTGCTTTTGCGCACATTTAATGTATTACATTCCTGGCGGTGTTTTCACTTATTACAACTATATAGATTAATTGTTTATGTTAGAAAAAGAAATTTTTAAACATATGTTAATATGTCTTTAGAACGCTATAAAATAAAATAGTATCTAGGGGAAATGTTACTATAATTATTTGTGAAATTAGTTAAAATTAAAAACACTTTAAAAACAAATTATTTGACTACAAATAAATAGCGCGTTGCGTTCTCCGCAAATAAATACCTTCTCCGATATTCATACAAATAATAACAACAACAAGATAAGTGCTCGGTTTTGCCGCAATGAGACAAAAAAAACGATTTTTTCCCCTTCAAATTTAGCTATATCAAATATCGTGTTAAAATGAAACTTCTAGAGGCTTAAACAAAATATTGGCCACTTCTTCACAAAAATAACGGTTTCATTGTAATCGGCTGTGGACGTTGGAATATCTAAAAATTGGCTGAGATGGTTTCGAACGAATTTTGTTGGAATGTTAAGATTTATGCTGAAATATTAAACCGCATATAGAAGACATTTTCTGAGCGTAAGTAATTCGGAAATAAAACAGCATAAGAACATGACGTTGGTTTTGTTTGTATCGTAGACAATATATTGAAACAAAATTTGATTAAAATCGTCCGAACTATTAGCAATTCTGAGTTTTGGTTTTATGGGGACTGCCTGAATAATTTGAGACACATTTTGTATATCCTACTGAAATTTTGTACCATTCTGTAGATAGCTCAGGTTAAAAGCTTTCAAATTAGACGCTAAAACGAAGCAGTAGATCTGGAAATAATAAAACTTTTCCATGTTTTTTACACAGACTGTATAATAAAATAATTTTATATTTGTTTTTAATAGGAAGTTATTGATCTGGTATATTTTCAACGCATTGTTAAGTGTAAACCAATTTTTTTTTATATCAAAATTTTTTCAAAATTGTTTTAGCAGGAGAAATCTCAAGGTTGATTTTTGTCAAACTTTGTACCTCATTATGTATATATGTGAAAGTAAAAATATATTTATTTATTTAAAGCAAAGATTATTTGACATTGATAATAACCACCATACAAGTCTTTCGCGACAACAATCATATTAAATACAAGCTTTGTGTAAAATTGAGTAACACTCAAATATATTATTGTTTTTTTTTTTTTTTTTTTTTTTTTTTAACATGAAATATTAATGTAGTTACTTTTTATTAATTTACAATATGTAAATTTAGTTCAAGGTCTATTGTATTAAATTTGTTCTATT
Organism: Aphrophora alni; assembly: GCA_963513935.1. NCBI lineage: Eukaryota > Metazoa > Arthropoda > Insecta > Hemiptera > Aphrophoridae > Aphrophora > Aphrophora alni. The sequence goes on from OY740775.1 coordinate 3,589,335, forward strand.
AAGATTACCAATCATCAAAATAATGTTTTGGCTCCATAGAAAACAATTTGACAATATTTATAAGGTTTTTAAATTTGTGTTTTAGCATCGACTACTTAGAAGACTATGATATGAAGATCACTAAAATATCGCCTCATTTTTAAGAAGAAGGAAATACGTAAATCTAACGTGCGATAAAAAGCCATTTAGCTGGCTGAGACACACAATGGGCTCTCGTGGTAAGGTTTTATTAATTGTTATTTAGAAGTAAATTTTCAATTAGAATTATGATTGAAATGAACTTAGTATTTATTATTTGTGCATTGTTAAATGTAAAAATTTTGTAAATTAAATTCATTGCATGTTGGCATGATAAAAATATTATTTCCCATATATACAATACAGTCCAATAATAATTAATTTACAAATTTCAATTTAATTTTTAGAGTTAAATTAAACGAATAAAATTGTGTGAGTTTACTTAACAATCTTTAGAAATCATATTTAAAAAATTCTTTTATATGATAAAAATAAATAAATATAAATGTAAAACATAGTAATTTTAACTACTAAACAATTTTAATCAATTTCAAATTTAAATCAATTTTAAACAATTGATTACAACTATGATAAACAATTTAGAAATTTTTATTTGAAAAATTTTTAACACTAATTTATTTTTAAAGATATTTATGAACATAATTGGAGAATTCCTGACCTTCAATAGTTTGTTTCCTTCAAACATCAGTTTCAGAGCTAAGTTATGAGAGACAAAAAATAGATTTTCAAAATTAAGACAAGAAAAAAAATCTGAAAAATTGTATATCGTTAAAATAAATAATTTTTGTCTTACTATTTTGCTGTTTTTTTACGTGAAACGTATTCTAAAAGGTCAGAATATATCAAAACATTTTGTTAAATATCTCGAAAAATTAATATGTATATAATTAGGTAATTCATTAATTTTTAACGTCTAATATCTCCAAAACTGTTAACTTTAAAAAAATGTAAACGGCCACCATTTTGAAAATTATAAAAAGAAAGTCTTTGTATTGGTAAATTTGTAACGTACAAACGTAAACAAAATGCATATACCAAATCTGAACTCAATATATTTCTGGAATTTTACTGCTTTTTTTTTTAAAGAACAAAACTGATTATGAAGAGAATTCAATTGTATATATTTTTTGGAAATAATGAGATAATTATTTAATTCTACAAAACAGCTTTAATTGCGACATATGTTTCGCCGTTAGGCATTTTCAAGCAACTAAATTGAAAACAAAACAAGTCTAAACTAAAAATGTGAGACAAAAGGAAAGGATTGAAGAGTAAAGTGGGTGAGAAATGACAAAAGAAAGGTCTCACATTTTTAGTTTAGACTTGTTTTGTTTTCAATTTAGTTGCTTGAAAATGCCTAACGGCGAAACATATGTCGCAATTAAAGCTGTTTTGTGGAATTAAATAATCATCTCATTATTTCCATTATCATGGAATTCCATCATGTACCGACTGTTGTAACATTAAATTATATATATATTTTGACATTTTTTGTTCGTTTTGATGTATATAAACCGAAAATGAATATCCAGCTCACCTTTTAAGGAAAATCCTGTATATATTATAGTGCGGCATTTCATCAGTTTCTCTAAAACTAAATATGCATATTCTCGTATGACAAATATCATATTGGCTACAATATAAAAATAATAATGCAAGTTAAAACAAAATTATTATTTTACATTATATTTCCTTTAGATACTAACTACAAATTAAAAAAAAAATATTTGAAAATAACAATTTTCTTTTTCCGAACATTATGTGCATTATTCAGGTACAATACATTCCTATCATAAACAGCTTAAGACTAAAATCCTATGACACAGGGTCTTTCTTGACATTACACACAGATTTTATTTTTAAACATACTTTAAACACTTTGGAAACAGGGTTATGAGTAGAAATTAGTTCTTTGGCAATTAAAAGTTGTCGAGACGAATTTTGGTTTGAATAAAGTAGAAGACAAATGGTCATGACGTAGAAATATCGTGTTGTATTTTATTGTAATGAATAAATCGCCTAAAATTATTCCCACTGAAACACGGAGAAAGTGATCTACCGACAAAAAACAACAGCAAGACGTATCTCAAACAAGCCAATTCCTCATCTGAAATGTTAATTAAGAACCAATTTAAGGAGAAAATATTTATACGGCTCATAAAGTGATTATATTATAATTAGAAGACAGAGACAACGTGTTTCCGGTTCCGTAAGAGACGATTTCATTATCAAGTTACCAGTTATCAACAATAGCCGCTCCATACTTTCCCTAATTACTAGGTTCTAGATTAGAAGTTAAGATTTACGTTTGTTTAGAAGACTGGAACACTTTCTACCAAAGTAAATAAAATACTGTTTTAATTAGTAAACGAGTTTGTTGTACGAATGAATTCTAGCTGGTAGGAAACTAATGTTAGGTAATACTGTTTAATCTAGAAACAGTCTATAGCGAGATGGTTTTCTGATGACTGGTCGAGATTAGTAAGCCCCTGCCGCTGTCGATATAATATACATTTCTAAATAAAATGTAATAACGTAAATAAGATAAGGTTTGGACTCTATTACAGTATTGTAAAAATACCCCATATCTTTGTACGATAAACCAGTTCTAAGTTAGACCTCAAGAGAAAGGGAACCTATTATGAACCTGACATTACATTAACTTCGAGAAGTAATTCAGGACATCAAAATAATTGGAAAAAAATCTTATAAACATATCTCCGGAAATGCTTCCTTATCCGTCTGTCAACCATTTTGTGTTTATACAAAATTATTATATACAGGGTGTTCGAAAAATGTGGGGCAATAATTTACGTTGTGATTTCTTGTGTCAAAATAAGCAAAAAAGTTTATATAGACATATGTCTTATCTCGTTTCGTTTAGCGTCTGTCTCTCTGTATGTGTTTTTTGCAAAATAATTCATAACTCCTTAACGGTTTGAGTTACAGAGTTGAGATTCTGCACAAATGTTCATCTTATTGGCCGCTATCTTTGTGCAAAATATGAATAAAAAAAAATCTTTAACCGTTTCAAAATGGCGGCTATTTTGTAAGAACCGTTAAAACCGGTTAATTAAAAAAATTGCAAGATACATAAAATGTAAGTTTTATGGAGATTCCAACGATATCTTATTAAGCTTATTATGGACGAATAATAACAGAGAAATTAATTTCTTCCTTGCTATACCTACAGTTTTCTCCATTTAAACAATGTTAAAACTGTAACAAATATAAAATCACAAATTATCAATACATAAATATTATTTTATTTTCAAATATGTACAAAAAGAACACTTTTTAAAGAAACACAACTTTTGTGTTTTTATGATATGAATCACTACGTAAATTATTGCCCCACATTTTTCGAACACCCTGTATATATAATAATTATATTTTCAGAAATTATTAAAATTTCAAGTCAAAATTCTGTATATATTTTTCTAATGCAACGTTTTCAAGCAAGATTATTATCTTTTCGTTATGTGTCTTCAAAAATAGCTGTTTTTAATACATGCATTGAGATGACAAATTATTAATAAATTAAAAACAATACAGGCTCAAGAATAAATCCTTGGGGACGCCATAGTTCACTCGAGCTCGGGCAGAAAATTCTCCTGCAACCCACATACAAAGTGATCTTTCAGTTACATAGATTTAAGCTTTGATAATGAATGAACTCTTTTTTATTTTTCAGTTTATGAAATAATATTTTGAGATAAAAACAATCGAAATTCTATAAGAAGGTGTCAATTTCGTTTAATGATCTCTACTATGGTTACACGTACAGAAGCTCCAGTCATCTGTTTCTAATTTAGAAATTTGAAAGACATTTTCACATTTGTACTAAAACACTTTAAACCAATAGTAAATCCCAGCTTACGTGTAATATTTGTCTGAAATCCGATTAAGATTACGATTACAAGAGAGATTATTATGTTGTTTTCCGTTTATTTATAGATTTTTAGGTTATGTCATGAATATTGATATTTTTTAAAGCAATAACGTTTTCAATTGTTACAGTATTAAACATCTATGGCTATCGTAAGGCCGATGGATGAGACATTAATTAAAACAACTCTTTCAAAAAGCTATTCAAAGTAACAGCAATTTTAAAATTAACCAACCTTTTTTTTACAATAACACGTCCAACTATTACTGTATAAACAATATATTTGTGTCAAATTGAAAGCATCAGAATCAGTGTTGAATAAATTGCACTATCTACGAAAGCTAATCTAAGTATTCTCGAACCTAACCTAACCATACCATTCACGGACCTACCTTCCCAAGCCTAACCATACTCGAACTTAACCTAGCTATCCTCAATCTTAACCTAACCTAACTATTCTGGAACCCAACCTAACCATACCATTGACGGACCTACCTTCCCAAGCCTAACCATACTCGAACTTAACCTAGCTATCCTCAATCTTAACCTAACCTAAATATTCTGGAACCCAACCTAACCATACCATTGACGGACCTACCTTCCAAAGCCTAACCATACTCGAACTTAACCTAGCTATCCTCAATCTTAACCTAACCTAAATATTCTGGAACCCAACCTAACCATACCATTCACGGACCTACCTTCCCAAGCCTAACCATACTCGAAATTAACCTAGCTATCCTCAATCTTAACCTAACCTAAATATTCTGGAACCCAACCTAACCATACCATTCACGGACCTACCTTCCCAAGCCTAACCATACTCGAAATTAACCTAGCTATCCTCAATCTTAACCTAACCTAAATATTCTGGAACCCAACCCAACCATACCATTCACGGACCTACCTTCCCAAGCCTAACCATACTCGAAATTAACCTAGCTTACGTCAATCGTAACCTAACCTAAATATTCTGGAACCCAACCTAACAATACCATTCACGGACCTACCTTCAAAAGCCTAACCATACTCGAACTTAACCTAGCTATCCTCAATCTTAACCTAACCTAAATATTCTGGAACCCAACCTAACCATACCATTCACGGACCTACCTTCCCAAGCCTAACCATACTCGAAATTAACCTAGCTATCCTCAATCTTAACCTAACCTAAATATTCTGGAACCCAACCTAACCATACCATTCACGGACCTACCTTCCCAAGCCTAACAATACTCGAAATTAACCTAGCTATCCTCAATCTTAACCTAACCTAAATATTCTGGAACCCAACCTAACCATACCATTCACGGACCTACCTTCCCAAGCCTAACCATACTCGAACTTAACCTAGCTATCCTCAATCTTAACCTAACCTAAATATTCAGGAACCCAACCTAACCATACCATTCACGGACCTACCTTCCCAAGCCTAACCATACTCGAAATTAACCTAGCTATCCTCAATCTTAACCTAACCTAAATATTCTGGAACCCAACCTAACCATACCATTCACGGACCTACCTTCCCAAGCCTAACCATACTCGAACTTAACCTAGCTATCCTCAATCTTAACCTAACCTAAATATTCTGTAACCCAACCTAACCATACCATTCACGGACCTACCTTCCCAAGCCTAACCATACTCGAACTTAACCTAGCTATCCTCAATCTTAACCTAACCTAACTATTCCCCAACCTAAACATTCCCGAACCTAACTCCATTTTCTACACTTCATAATCGCAACCTTACGATCTAAAAAAAAAAAAAAATCGCAGAATATGTCATCAATAGTAAATTATTTTTTATGTAGTACAAAATGAATTTCCGATGCTTTAATTCAATTTTCTGGTATTTTAGTTTCTCACATATAGCCTACGTAATATAGAGAAAATTATATACGTCAAAAAATCAATGCATTGTTTTTTGCTGATATATTCGGTTTGTAGTCTCCTGAGTCCAAAATTTTAGTTTTGAAATTACGTCTGTCGTCTATGCAGTGCTACACAGCCCAAAAGAGTTTACTAATAGTGATAAAATTTAATCTCATATGTTGACTTTATCTCAAAACGTGTTTTAACTTTTTTGTATAATCCAAAATTGGGGAAACTGCCATAAGATAAATTTACGATTTTCTCGGTGATGTAATAATAATTAGATTTATCTCCTCAAGTTGGATGTCCTATGGTGGATAAGCAGACGTCCAGACAAGGTAATTGTTTAAGACTTTGAAGTGAAGGTAGGCCAAAATCAATATCCCATTTCAAAATGTAACTCTAACCTTACAAATTGGTAGCACACGATACACTCTGTATATGGGAAGAATGTAATGTTACTCAATTTAATAGATTGGGCTTTTTTTTAAATTGTCGCCTATTAAATGCAAAATACGTAGTTTTACAAGGCAAGGAGCTGTAAAAACATTATGTTTATTCACTTGGCAAACTACAACCGATTTTGTTTAGTTACGGTAAAATATTGTTAGTGATTTATTCTACAGATAAATCATGTTCTTAATTTAATATAAACGTAATTGTCCATGTTAAAATCTGACATCCATATTTTAAATTAGAAAACAATTACAATGAAGAAAGCGTTACCGAACTGTGCCCAACGTACAATCACTAAAATAATTACTCCTTAATAATTACAGACTACTTAGTTTTTAAACAACTTTTACGTCTTTAAATTAATTTTAACATTTTTCCAAACATAATAAAAAATAAGATTTCCGCTAATAATTTATTTCGAACTTTTTCCATAATAGTTATTGAAATTGTTAACGATATTTTATATACTTTTTTTGAGAATGTAATCGACTTAAGAATAGGCCTATGCTATATTTGAGCAAATTGTTAACTTATTTTAGCTTTAGCTACTCAACTCAATTCAATTCATTACATAATAACCCTTGAACAGCCTAGGCCTGCTAGATGACTTTTCAGTCGAGTATTGCGTGGTTAACACATCGAAACCCGTTGCCGTTGTTGCAATCAGAGTTTTCAATCAGAGTTTGTTACTAATTTTAACATTCCCAATTGATACCATGAAGCTGGGTCAACTCCTTCAATGTTTGAGCCGTACCGGGATTGAACCCGGGACCTCTCACTGGCTAAGCGAGAGTTCTAACCACTAGACTATGTCGGGACTCATTTCATTGGAAAATTTTTTACTTAGAGCTCAACTTCATGTTAATATTTACTCAAAATTTAATTATAAGCGTCGCCTCTGAACATAACTTTATTTGTTAAAAAAAGTAGAGTTTGCTTAGTGTCGCTTTGAAGAATGAACAGTTAAATTATAGCGTAGAAAATTTGTGTAAATTACGGTTAGCTCAAGAAATCGAACATTATAAAACTATCAAACATTATTTCTACGTAATAAAGAAAATTCTTGAATAAATGATGTGATGAGAAGTGAAGTCTTAACCTCAAACTGTTCGTAGTTTATCACAATTATTATCAAATGTTCGTAATTAAACTCGACTCAAATTAAATTAGTACGATAGGTAAAATGTTAAACTTTTTTGATATAAAATCATGTAAAACTTAGGAAATGATTGTTACAATATGAACATTTAAAGACACTTTTTTGTATTTAATTCCGTAACTTAAACCCATTCCCTAAAAATTAAAAAAAAACTAGGGTTGTGCTAGAGACTCGAATAAAACGATTTTCAAATATTATTGATTAAAATTCATTAAAAAAAATTTCTTAATTTGTCTGTTTAAATACATAGTTGAACTAAAGGATAATTGTATGAATCAAATGTGTTATATATTTGGAATAACAACTAAAGCATCAAGTGATTTTGCTAAATATCTGTTCACTTGTTTTGTATTTTTACTCATAAGAAATGAGTAGAACCTCTGCGTGTAGACAATTACTTTGTAAAGTGTCTCTTGGCTAAGACCAAAGTGTAGTTCAATTACACAAAGCCCATATAAAGTTACAAATCAGTTGTCAGATTCGTAGAATATAAATTTATTTTATAATTCGTTACCATAATCAATTTGAGATTAGGTTAATCAGCTAAATCCATGAAATATTGACATCATGGATGTTTTATCACATATAGGCCTATTACCATGTTTCCTCTTTTTAATGAAAATGAGAAAGAGAGAGAGAGAGAGAGAGAGAGAGAGAGAGAGAGAGAGAGAGAGAGAGAGAGAGAGAGAGAGAGAGAGAGAGAGAGAGAGAGAGAGAGAGAGAGAGAGAGAGAGAGAGAGAGAGAGAGAGAGAGAGAGAGAGAGAGAGAGAGAGAGAGAGAGAGAGAGAGAGAGAGAGAGAGAGAGAGAGAGAGAGAGAGAGAGAGAGAGAGAGAGAGAGAGAGAGAGAGAGAGAGAGAGAGAGAGAGAGAGAGAGAGAGAGAGAGAGAGAGAGAGAGAGAGAGAGGGGGGGGGGAGAGAGAGAGAGAGAGAGAGAGAGAGACTCCGCTCAAGTGTATGTAAAAAATACCTAGATTATTTTTGTTTATATATAATTTATATGTCATATTCCCTGGCCAGTTTTTTTTTTTAATACACATTTTAATGTTTAAATTTAGAGTTTTAAAATCAAAATAAGACCTTGTAGTATGTATTTGTTCAAGGCTTGAGAAAATAAATAGACCTATATCTGTTGGAGAAACATCACTGCGACGGGTCGTAAATAAACAAGGATTTCAAGTGACTGTCTCTAATAATAGGTAAATTGCCTTCAATTGCTCAGCTTTCTTCTGACATCTGTTGAGCGGTGTTCAGGAAGAAAGTAGTTTTGAATGTATACAAAGCAATGGTTTTATTGTGAATATCAATACGCAGTGAATATATACGTACGTATATTGAAATGAATCGAAAACTCTTTGGTCATCAAGGTTAATGTTCGTATTTGCAACAACACTTCATACTTTCACTTGTTTTTAAGATTTGATACGATAAATTCGCTCATTAATCTTCATATTTCACTTTAAATTCACTCGAAATTAGTTTATAAAAATATTTTTGTGATTTTAAAAACGATATCTCCTGACTCACTATTTCGACAGATAACATTTGAAACAATTTTTCCTTAAGGCAGACGTGTTTTGATTTTTTTGTCTTATATAAATAGTATAGAGAAAGTTATATGTTGGGTAAAATATTATTATGAGTTTTTAAGGAAAATATCTATAATAAGGTTTTTGATCTAATCATTAGGAGCGAGATGTTTAGGTTAGATTAGATTAGGTTAGGTTAGGTTAGATTAGGTTAGGTTAGGTTAGATTAGATTAGGTTAGGTTAGGTTAGGTTAGGTTAGGTTAGGTTAGGTTAGGTTAGGATAGGTTAGGTTATGTTATGTTATGTTAGGTTAGGTTAGGTTAGGTTAGGTTAGGTTAGGTTAGGTTAGGTTAGGTTAGGTTAGGTTAGGTTAGGTTAGGTTAGGTTAGGTTAGGTTAGGTTAGATTAGATTAGGTTAGGTTAGGTTAGGTTAGGTTAGGTTAGGTTAGGTTAGGTTAGGTTAGGTTAGGTTAGGTTAGGTTAGGTTAGGTTAGGTTAGGTTAGGTTAGGTTAGGTTAGGTTAGGTTATGGCGTCACTTGGGATGAGCCAACATCGTGAGAAAATTGGGAAACAACAATGAGTAATGAAATCTCTATGAAAATGATAGATCAATAGTGACAGGTTTCGATCTACTAAGCATACATTATCGGACGGTTAACTCCTCCAATAGACAATGATCATTCAAGGTCACGGTGTTTACTTTAGTTTTGTATCTTTAACAATTTCAGAGATTGTTTTGACTCAACCTGTAGTATATCTGAACACCTCTCACAGTTAAATAGGACCAAATAATATCGACACCTCCGATACTTAAGCAACTTATAATCGGAGCTAATAAAATGTACTCAGTTACATCATTACTAATACAATCACATTGTATAAGAAAGCTATTAACTTGTCCAAAAGTCGGGCGCCAATCAGAATCAATGAACCAGAAGAAACACAACTACAAAATGGCTTACGTAAGAGTTTATTGTCACAGTTCGCAATAAACATATTAAGAGTGTAGTTGGTTCCGCCAGTTCGGTTATTTTATGAGACGCAAAATTTATGTTTTAAACAGTTGTATTAAATAAATTAGTTTTATAACAGCTGTTTTATCAGAAGGAGCAGGTGTTGGGGACTATTGGGGACAATTTTTTAACGATAAGTAATTAAAACAAGTTGATGGGATCATTGTGGAACTTACCCAACCCATTCGTCGTCGGTGTACCTAAGCACGATAGCGGCTTCAAAAATTAAAATTGAAATATGATATTTGGTATTGAGCACTATGGTGTCACCGTATGGAATAGTATAATTAAATTTGGTACCTATCAATTTGGTTATAATTAATTCAACTGAAATTTGTGTTAAAATATACGAGAATAATGTGTAAGTATTTTATTACAAAAGGTTACAACTCCAGTTTATCGGAAACAATCATTTGAGAAAGAGGAATAACTCGGACAGTGATGTATGTGAACATTTTTGTTTTATCTTGAGGAAATACAATAATATTTTATACTTTTATAATTATCTTCTTTAATAATATGTTATTATTTCAGTAAACTGAGTGATACGATTATAACATTTGAAACTTTTGTTATATGTTTTTTATCTTGCCACACGTTGTGCGACCAAATATAACATAAAAGACTTTGTATATATATATTTTATCTTGATTACACTAAAGTTAATTTATTTTAATTATCTTAAAAACTAGGATGGTTTAGTTAAATTAGTTCCACAAAACAAGTTTTTACCCTTTAACTATCTTCAGGATTTATTATCAAACAATTATTTATAACAAACAAGTATCAATTCGATTAACTATTCATTGAATATCTTAAGACTACTTCATTCTCTCACACTTGCATTCTTTAAAACTAATTTACTCTAATACACAATATTATGGACGACAAATTTTAAAATCTAAATTGATTATTCAATTTACATAAAAACAAAACTCTACAAATGTTTCTACAGATCTTGTCCAAAATGTTCTTATTAAATTTATATCAATTTTATAACAAAAAACAAGACAAATTTCTTTAATTAACTTATATTTCCAAATTTACTTTTATTTTGCCGGCTAGCTCAATTACTTTACTTTTAAATTAATTATAAAAAAAACTTGACTCTTATCTCGGGCATGGGAACTTTTATGACTCATCAAAGTGAAATACTAACTCTAATGATTATTTATTATGAAATTTTGTACTTATCAAACAATTCTCCTCGTCCGCTATAATTTTGGCACTTTTACACAACACAATCACTAACGATGCACAAACACAAGACGTATCCTTATCCTGGGAGGTCGGATGCTGCTATTACTGGTTCATTGACGGATGGTGAATCTCTGGTGATACGTCCGCTAAACTCTGTTTGGTCTCCTTACTCGTTCTCGACTACTATGGATTTCGACGCGATGATTCTCTCCTCTTCTTTTATGAATTTTATACTCTTTGACTCTATTTAAATTATGATTCTAACAAACTTCAAAAGAAACTACTAAATTTTGTGACGGCTCTGCCTTTAAATTACCCGATGACTTTGAATTAAACCCTCAGGTTAATTCTTAACACTTAACACCTCCTACTCTGATTCCTAGCTGTAAGCCAAGACCTACACGCTCTTAACCCCAGTTTTAGACTGACTCTCCTTACCGTTGGATTTCACCTCTCCCGAAATTCAAGTGTAGCGTCCTCTTCGCTTATTGGTCAAAATCTCATTTTTTAAAACTCAGGCCTCTTCTGATTGGACCTCTAACTTTCTAAAATCGTTAATTTTTTTTTACACGCGCTGGCTTCACCCTCGGAGCTACCGTTAGGTATTCGCTTTCTCATTTTTTCTTGGTTCCCAGTTTTTATGACACGCAGCTGCGTTGAATAGCAAAACTCCGTTATGTTTTCTACTTATTTTTTATTTGTGTCGGCGAACTTTCTTCTCTTAAGTAAAACAGAATGTCTTCTTTCCCTTGTTCTTGTCACGTTTGTCAATTTGTACAGTTATCTTCCCAACTTAACCTTGCAGCTGCTCTTTCGGTAAGGTTGCTTGTTCACATGTGTTTTTGTCTCCATTTACACATTCATACAATTATTTATTAATGTTAACTTTTTGATTGATTATTATTATTATTTTAATATTTGATACTAGGCCTAATTAATTATTTATCCATTGTGATCGTTTGAGATCGTTATACGATGTTGAAAGTGGGCTTTGTACTCGACCTTGACAATGACGTCGAAAAACTATACTAATACACTCGTACTTATTACTGGGAGTTGTTAAATAGTTTTATAAAGAAAACGTTTACAGGTTTGTTTTTTTCATTTATATGATATATTTTTGTAGTAGATTTATTTTATCATAAAGCCAATTGTTTTCAACATATGGGAGAAAAACTGATTTTTGTATTTTGCATGTGACATGTGAATTTTACCTACATGGAATGGTCGCAAAAAATGTTGACCTCCTTTTTTTTTAATGATCTCACAGCTTTTTCGTATCCTCCGGAAGCAGAAAAGTGATTTTAGATATGTCTGTAACGGCCACAAAATTTAAAGACTGGAACATGAAATTTGGTGTAAAGGACTTGCTGATATTGAAATTCAGTAAAATTGAATTGATAATGTTAAAAGACAGTCATTTTAAACTGTTTTTTGTTCATATCTAGTATGTTATTCAACCTAATAAGTTAGATTAAAATTTGTAGGTTTTGTTATTTAATTTTGTCTTGAGATGTGTTATTAATAATGGGAGGAGGAAAGTTTTGGAGAGAGAACTCAATATTTATTCTTCTGGTAAGACACAGAATTAGTAAACTTAATAAATCATTTTTATAAAAAAACTTTTATACTTTTGATCACTGGTTTTTAAAGTAAATCGACATATTACTAGTAAAGGAAAATATTTGCCTTACTTATATGTAAATTTTAAAGCTTGTATAATGGGTAAAAGGGCTGTTTCGACTGATTAAATCTAATCTTTTAAAGGAAGATTTTTTAAAATTGTATTCTGTACAGCTAATCTTATGTTAATTGTGTGAGAGTAGGGTTTCTATTGTAAGATATTATATTTTGAATTGCACTTGAGGGAACTCATTAACACTATATATCTATGTTTAATTATCAATTATTTACTGGAATTATTTGTGTCGCTTTTCAAGACAAAGTATTCCATTGGGAGAAAGCGGGTTTCCATAATAACCCAATTAAATAATGCAATGATAATTTTATTTAAAATGAATTTTAAAAAATTCAAGACAGCAATTTTTAGATTTTTAAAATTTTTCTGAATTTCAATAGACAGTTGAGAGCTGAATCCCTGTCTTCTCAATACCGTGTGGTTGGCAATCCTGCTGGTCAACCCGTTAGCCGTACGACCAATATTACACTGCCAACTGAAGACAACGATAATACAACCGAAACACGACTCTGGTTGACAGTTTATCTGAACTCGTTATACAAAAAGTTGACAAATTACCACTAGATAACCCACTAAGCCTGACAGCAGGAGTAAGATGGTACCTGCGATCACTCAGAGCATGACACCAGAGGAAATCACACCTATCCTTGACCATGTTCATGTGCTGTACTTCGCAAAGAGGCGGGAGTTTCTCGTCTTAGAATAAATAAGGGATACACTAGATCTCTACAGGTTACAATGAATTTCACCAACGCCACATTACTACAGTGTGTAGTTAAACACTTTATGTCAAATTTTCAATTTTGTCGTGAAGTAAATATTTTACAAAATATAATTAAATACATAATCTGTATTTAGACGGCGATAGGATATAAACTAACAGAAATATCAATGTTTCCTTTTGGGTTCAACAACCTCTTGAGAAGTCCGGAGTTCGCTGATGCGATAACACGTCCCTATTTGATGACCTTTTAAAATGGCAGTCAAGGTCGTTTTTGGTTTTTTCAATTTTTCCTGAAACGTATTTTTTTATTTTCAAACTGACACGAGCGAAGCGAGTGGAGACTGTTTAATATATACACGTATGTGCAAACCCCATTAGGGACTAGCAGGCGTCAAGAAAATAATTGTATACGCAATTATTATCTGTGTAACAACTGTTTTAAATAAACTTAACTCGCTGGATAAGACCTCTCGTTCTATCAATATAACTTAACATTTCCTACAAGGCTCAAGAGGGCAATTAGGGGCATTATTTTTAAAGAATCTACTTTTATTATACTGTATAATGCCGTCCATCAACATGTTTTTGCTCAATCGTTGAAAACTAAAGTCGGAGGGGGACTTTAGGTACAGATTAAAACATTCCAAACTATAAGTGGACTGATATTATCACCCAAAACCAATCGAATTACAACTATGTCATAACATCTCATAACCAACAAAGGACTAACTGTATTTGACAGCAAATTGTAAATTATTTCAGTTATTTGCGCTCTATTTACTGCGCGGCTGGAAATAATTCTCATCATTATTTTATGATTCATCAAACAGTTTCTCTAGAAAATATTGCAAGCTTTGCGCACACGTTAATTAATTTAATCGTTTTTGAAACTTAGACTCTCGTGGAATTTATTATAGAGCAAATATTTTATTTTAAGTTAATTTTTACAAGATATTTTAGACTTATATTTTTCATCGAATGATTGGAAACATAACGTGTTTCAAAACAGCAATTTTATAGTTCATCTGTATATATGGTTGTTACATAGTTACGACAAACACGCTTCTAGAGTGAGAGGCATTAGAGTTGGCGGAGTGCTACTATTCATTTCGCCTGACTACTGCCTACTATCCTGCGTAAAAACATTGTTTTAGAAACACTGTCTCTGTCTATCCTAACGCGCTTCTAGAGTGAGGGGCATTAGAGTTGGCGGAGTGCTACTATTCATTTCGCCTGACTACTGCCTACTATCCTGCGTAAAAACATTTTTTCAGAAACACTGTCGCTGTCTATCCAAACGTGCTTCTAGAGTGAGAGGCATTAGAGTTGGCGGAGCGCTACTATTCATTTCGCCTGACTACTGCCTACTATCCTGCGTAAAAACATTGTTTTAGAAACACTGTCTCTGTCTATCCTAACGCGCTTCTAGAGTGAGAGGCATTAGAGTTGGCGGAGCGCTACTATTCATTTCGCCTGACTACTGCCTACTATCCTGCGTAAAAACATTGTTTTAGAAACACTGTCTCTGTCTATCCTAACGCGCTTCTAGAGTGAGAGGCATTAGAGTTGGCGGAGTGCTACTATTCATTTCGCCTGACTACTGCCTACTATCCTGCGTAAAAACATTGTTTTAGAAACACTGTCTCTGTCTATCCTAACGCGCTTCTAGAGTGAGAGGCATTAGAGTTGGCGGAGTGCTACTATTCATTTCGCCTGACTACTGCCTACTATCCTGCGTAAAAACATTGTTTTAGAAACACTGTCTCTGTCTATCCTAACGCGCTTCTAGAGTGAGAGGAATTAGAGTTGGCGGAGTGCTACTATTCATTTCGCCTGACTACTGCCTACTATCCTGAGTAAAAACATTGTTTTAGAAACACTGTCTCTGTCTATCCTAACGCGCTTCTAGAGTGAGCGGCATTAGAGTTGGCGGAACGCTACTATTCATTTCGCCTGACTACTGCCTACTATCGTGCATAAAAACATTGTTTCAGAAACACTGTCTCTGTCTATATTCTCATAACTGTCTGAGAATGAGCGTGTGCAAATCTAAGATTGATATTTAATAATGAATAGTTTGTCTTCTATAATCATGTTTATATCAACAACCAAACCATGTTTACATTTGAATATTAATATTGTGTTTAGTTAAAATTAAAGTAAGATACCAAACTATCCTTAACAATAATATAAAAAAATACTTTAAATATAAGTTCAGTATCACCATAATATAATATTAATTACTATGTAAATAGAAATAACAACATTGTTTAGTCAAACATTTTATGTCAAATTTTCAATTTTGTCGTGAAGTAAATATTTTACAAAATATGATTAAATATATATACAATATATTTAGACGGCAATAGGGTGGAAACTAACAGAAATATCAACGTTTCCCGTTGGGTTTGACAACCTCTTGAGAAGTCCGGGGGACACGACCAGACAATTCCCTCTTCTGAAGACATCATTCGGATTTTGAGGGTCATGCAGTGTACCCATTGGTCCTGCAACATATTTTACTTTGTTTAAAAAATATAAGAAATCAATAATACGAATGAAATTTTGTAAATTTTTCTAACATTTCTTAATGAATACTAACTTTTCATTAAATAACATTGAGGGTTTTATTTATGAAAATCATTAAACAAAAAGTTAAAGTTGTTGAATGCCATTATGTACATATCCTGGACCAAGATAGAATATAATACATAAAATCCTCTATCTTTTTAACATAGTTTAGGTAGGTCTGTAGACGCGTACTAAGAAAGGGTTTTGAAAATGTTCCACTCGAAGGGTGTTTTTTCCCCTAAATCATATCTCTGGATCCAAGAAGCCTAGAGCTATGCATTTTTAACATGGATTGGGGTTGTTCTATAGACGCGTAATAAGAAAGGATTTTGAAAATATTCCACTCCAAGTGTGTTTTTTTTTACCCCTAAAGCATATCTCTACCCAAGAAGCCAAGAGTTATTAATTTTTTAACATGGTTCGGGGTAGGTCTATAGACGCCTACTAAGAACGGGTTTTGAAAATGTTCCACTCCAAGGGTGTTTTTACCCCTAAAGCAAATATCTGGATCCAAGAAGCCTAGAGCTATGCATTTTTAACATGGATTGGGGTTGTTCTATAGACGCGTAAGAAGAAAGGATTATGAAAATATTCTACTCCAAGTGTTTTTTTTACCCCTAAAGCATATCTCTACCCAAGAAGCCAAGAGAATTAATTTTTTAACATGGTTCGGGGTAGGTCTATCGACGCGTAATAAGAAAGGATTTTGAAAATGTTCCACTCCAAGGGTGTTTTTTACCCCTAAATCATATCTCTGGATCCAAGAAGCCTATAGTTTCGCGTTTTTAACATGGTTCGGGGTAGGTCTATAGACGCGTACTAAGAAAGGGTTTTGAAAATGTTCCACTCCAAGGATGTTTTTACCCTTAAATCATTTCTCTGGACCCAAGAAGCCAAGAGTTATGAATTTTTTAACATGGTTTGGAGTAGGTCTATAGACGCGTACTAAGAAAGGGTTTTGAAAATGTTCCACTCCAAGAGTGTTTTTTTACCCCTAAAGCATATCTTTGGATCCAAGAAGTCTAGAGCTATGAATTATTATTTTTTAACATGGCTTGGGGTTGTTCTATAGACGCGTAATAAGAAAGGATTTTGAAAATGTTCCACTCCAAGGGTGTTTTTTACCCCTAAATCATATCTCTGGATCCAAGAAGCCTATATTTATGCATTTTTTAACATGGTTCGGGGTAGGTCTATAGACGTGTACAAAG
This sequence comes from Aphrophora alni, assembly GCA_963513935.1. Taxonomy (NCBI): domain Eukaryota; kingdom Metazoa; phylum Arthropoda; class Insecta; order Hemiptera; family Aphrophoridae; genus Aphrophora; species Aphrophora alni. Next base: position 3,606,703 of record OY740775.1, read on the forward strand.
AAAGGGTTTTGAATATGTTCCACTCCAAGAGTGTTTATTACACCTAAAGCATATGTCTGGACCCAAGAAGCCTAGAGCTTTGCATTTTTAAACATAGTTTGGGGTAGTCTATAGACGCGTACTAAGAAAGGGTTTAGAAAAGATTCCATTCCAAGAGTGTTTATTACCCCTAAAGCATATCTTTGGACCCAAGAAGCCTAGAGCTATACATTTTTAACATGGCTTGGGGTTGTTCTATAGACGCGTAATAAGAAAGGATTTTGAAAATGTTCCACTCCAAGGGTGTTTTTTACCCCTAAAGCATATCTCTGGACCCAAGAAGCCAAGATTTATGAATTTTTTAACATAATTTGGGGTAGGTCTATAGACACGTTTTAAGAAAGGGTTTTGAAAATGTTCCATTCCACGGGTGTTTTTTACACCTAAAACTATTATATCTTTGTTATGTATGGGTCGATTTTGATCAAGATTGGAGTGTTGCTGTATTTGGACATAATTTATTTCCATACCACTACCATTAGGGTTTTGAAATTTAATAAAAATGTAAAATTATCACTATCCCCAGATGAATCTGGGGCCATCAGCTAGTATTAATAAAATAACTAGTGTATTTATTAGTGTTACGTGTGGTTGCATCTGTTTCATGTATTACAACATTATGACTGTACATGTAAATAATATACAAAGTGACTCAACTGTTTAAAGAACTATAGCTTGGCTTTAAGTATCGGAGGTAAAAATATTGGCCTTCTTGATTAAAAAGCTCGTTGATAACATTTGATAAAAAACAAATCCCTGATTTTTAACTTTTATAAATTAAACAAATTTTAAAATGCAACAAAATAACTATATATATATATATATATATATATATATATATATATATATATATATTGTTAAAAAAATCTAAACCCAACCACACGTTTTTCTGTAACACATACATAGAGAGGCATGTAGAAATGCAATCGTTGTTTTAAAAAAAATAAGTAAATTGATGTTGATAGATAGGACGCTCAATGGGGCGGCGATTGAAAGAAGCCAATTTGATTTTTAAACATTTCCGAATGAGATAGAACAACTCAGTGCAGATATATTGCAGAAAATCTTTTATAGGAAGTTAAACATTCCTAACAGTAAAATCGGAGAATAGTCGATAGGTTATAGATGCGATTGTAATTATTTTGGAATGCGATATTCAAGCGTACTGCAAAAAACATAGTATTAGAATTAGAAAGAGAAGGTGAACTTTGCGTGTTCTTGTTTACTTTTTCCATTTCATAAACATATTCTCGTCTCTTTCCAGTTTGGAATGAACTGGAAGGAACGTTTCCCTCCTTGTCTGTAGAGCCCTCGCCGCTCCGCAGAACTATAACTCCACACTATGCCACTCTTTATGTTTTTAAAATAACATTACCAATATAACGTTATTACTTACCGCAGTACTTTATAGTATGTAGCCTTTCCGTTGTATTAACTGCCTCTATTGTGTAATAAATGGGTGACTTTTCATAAAGACATGCAGTCCAAGCTAAGAAGAAAGTTTCACCAGCATCACCATCGGATCTGCTACTGCTCTCCGGTATGTAGGTAAACTTTGCCGCTAACACCAGACAAATCATCGATCTCTTCCTTAAACGGATCTGTCCCATGATCGTTTCTTCACTGTCATTTACCATCCTGGGGACATAGAAATATCACAAGGTATAAGATATTCTATTTTTATCTGACGGGTTTCTGCTATTGTAACTTTTTTTCAATAATTTTCTAATTAATGTCAATACATTGTTTTCGAAATGGCTTGAACACGTGGTTAGCCTGAAAACAACATTTGGTGTGTTAGCCAATATTTCACTTAGTTATCCCCAAACGTTTCTCAGTGTTTACCTTCAAGATAGTACGAAAAGAAAAGTTTGTTTTTCGTGATTGTGGTTTTTTACTTTTTATTGGAAGTTTTGATCATTTAAAAATTAAAATAATAACAGTAAAAGATAATTTCTTTACATAGAGTTATAGTTTGTAAGAAAGAACAGCGTATGTTGAAATTCCCGACTATTGTTTGTAGCTTTAAGAATAGTTGCTCTTTAAATATATCAGAAAAAAATTAATACCGTTTTGTTAGCTTACGGCCTAAAGATATGGTACAGCTTTTCGTCAATCGATGGCTAAGATGACACGTCAATGGGTTTTCTGGTTCAAAATTGATTAAATGTTCACTCAATCAGGCATTGGTAGTCACTGCTGTGTTTTTGGACTTGGAGAGATTTAAACAGGTTATAATGACCTTTAAAGATTAGTTAATTTGTTCTTTGAAATAAATTAGAATCTTTTAGGTGTTCTGCTCTTATATTTCAATTTTTTTGATAGAATAAGTTTGTAAAGAAAATGAAAAGCAATAAATTTGAGTTTTTTCCAAATCGATTTTTGTTTTTTTGCACTGTATATTTAGCTCAGCTTCATCATTGTAGTTTAGTATTTTTAATATTTAGTTAATAATGAAACAGGTGTTCTGTATTTGCGTAGGTTTTACAAGTCGTGTTAAATCTCACGCTTGTATAATATATGAGGTTTCTTCAATAGAGACTCATAATATAAATTCGGGTAATAAAACTTCTCACTGATTTCAAAAAGAGTCATTAGTTTTGTTCTCTCATTTATAAAAAAATATAATAAAGGAGAATATTAATCACATATCAAGAATATATCACCTATTGATTAATAAATAAAAACCTCTATTCGTTTAAAAGTCATTCCATCGTTTTGAAACGTCTTTGGGACAGATTCTGGAGTCGCAGCTTAGTATTGATGCAACACATTACCCATAATATTTATTTATAAATAATATTTGTAATTTAACTACATTAGTATGCTTATAAAAAATCATATTACGAAAATTACATAGAATTATCTAAGAATAAAGATAAATAAACATTAAGTTAATTAGTCTATATTATTTACTTTTTATATTGCTCATATTTCGTACACAACAAAAACTAGTATTGGAATATAAATGGCTGTTTACAACACAATTAACTTAAAATATCATATTTAAAATTATAAACGATTAACAGAATCTATAAATTTAACTATTATTTTAAATATTTTTAATTTCCAGAAGCCTAAGTTAACTAAACTGTATATACATAATTTAGTCTATCAATTCAAAATGTATGTGTGTGTTTACTTGAAATGAATAATCATTAACCACCATTCATTTGTTATTTCAAGAGTTAAATATCTTATTATATTAAAATAAGTTCAAATGTAAACAAAATTAATAATATAACCAAATAATTGTCATTTATATTACGTAACTGATTAGTCACTGTGAAAAATAAACTCACATTATAAAAGTTAAAATTCCAATTTGTAATTACCAATCATTCAGAGTGAATGGAAGAACTAAGAGTTTTGATAAAACGTAGATATAATTTTTGTTTTAATAGCAATATAAAAATTAATGATCTATATTGTTCTAATCAATTTAATGGTAAATTGGAATATTTTTAATAAAAAAAAGAAAAGTTAGATACCATGATACTGTGGGTTATGTGAATATATAATGTTTTAAAGCCATCATGTTTTGTGTTATTTATAAACTTCATTGAATCTAGAGGAGCAATGAAAGTTACGATCCACAGACCTCTGCGTTATGGACCTTGCACTGTTTCAAACTAACCAAATATACAAATTTTTGTTTAGGTTTATCTTAACCTTTATCTTATGAGTTTAAAAAATCGAATAATTAAAGCTAAATATAAACTTTTTTATATCCATTGAATAAGATATAAAGTGCTAGGTGAAGAAATTGGAGAAGTTGTAAGAGATGATTAAAGTGTATAAAAAACAAGTAGGATCGAATATATGTCATCAAAGCCTCGAATTTAATAAAATATAATTTTCAATGAAGGGCCTTTATGGTACACACATTTTCGCGGTTCATTTTCACATTTTTACTGACAACTACCGAACTTTCATTTTTAGTGACAAATAGTTTTGTCTTGGGGAGTGGTGTAAGTTAAGTAATTTTGTACATTGTTTATTTAATTGTTGAAATTACAATATTAATAGTTTATTAAATGGCTTGTAATTATAATTATGATTTTTTTTTTAATAGTTTTGAAATTACAATTGTGAATCGTTTATTTAATGGGTTGAATTTAAAATTTTGAATTGTTTATTGAATGGGTTGAATTTAAAAATATGAATTGTTTATTTAATGGGTGGAAATTACAATTTTGAATAGCTTATTTAATTGGTTGAAATTAAAATTTTGAATAGCTTATTTAATTGGTTGAAATTACAATTTTGAATAGCTTATTTAATTGGTTGAAATTACAATTTTGAATAACTTTATTAATAAGTTGAAATTACAATTTTGTATAGCTTATTTATTGGGTTGAAATTACAATTTTTTATAGCTTACTTATTGGGTTGAAATTACAATTTTGTATAGCTTATTTAATGGTTTGAAATTAAAATTTTGAATATTTTATTTAATGGGTTGAAATTACCATTTTGCATAGCTTATTTAATGGGTTGAAATTACAATTTTGAATAGCTTTATTAGAAAGTTGAAATTACAATTTTGTATAGCTTATTTATTGGGTTGAAATTACAATTTTTTATAGCTTACTTATTGGGTTGAAATTACAATTTTGATTAACTTATTTCATGGGTTGAAATTACAATTGTGAATAGCTTTATTAGTAAATTGAAATTACAATTTTGTATAGCTTAATGGATTGAAATTGAAATTTAAAATTTTTATTTAATGGGTTGAAATTACAACTTTGAATAACTTATTTAATGGGTTGAAATTACAATTTTGAATAGCTTTATTAGTAAGTTGAAAATACAATTTTGTATAGCTTATTTAATGGGTTGGAATTACAATTTTGAATAACTTATTTAATGGGTTGAAATTAAAATTTTGAATAACTTATTTAATGGGTTAAAATTACAATTTTGAATGGCTTTATTAGTAAATTAAAATTACAATTTTGTATAACTTAATGGGTTGAAATTGAAATTTTGAATTTTTTATTTAATAGTTTGAAATTACAATTTTGAATAGCTTGTTTAATGGGTTGAAATTACAATTTTGAAACACGGTATTCCCAAAAGCTAAAAAAGCTTCCGTGTTATATAAAACAGATGTTTTTAACACAAAACCACAGAAACTTACAAATATATAAAATAAGACATCTCTCGCTCTATTACTTACTTCACTACAGAGGGCGTTACAGGAAGCTCATTGGGTACCAAGAATATCGCAAGACACTGCACGCTGTAGTCTTTGAAAGCTGTTGGGTTAACTGCAATCTTACAATTTGTAGCGTTGTAATCAGCTGCTATTATTGGAACTGTTAAGTGTTCGAATTCAAAGTGGTTTATGAAAGCAGATCCGGTGACGACTCCTCCGCATGATTGAATTGGGCATTTCACCGGTCTGATGGAAAAAAGTATGAACTGTAAGCATACATGCTAATTGTTGGTTTTAAGATACATTTTTCATACAGTCAATTTTTGTAACAGATTTTTAGTAATTTTAAATACATTAAACACAGTTATGATATTTATTTTCAGAATGACATGTAACCGAATATTTTGAAAAAAGAGTATCACTTTGTGCTACCAATGTACTGTGAAGAAAAGATACTTTTTTTGAAGAATAATATCAAGACAAGAAACTGGAATCGAACAGTGAAACGAGAAGAAATTTGCATAGTAGTGCCAGAAATTCTGTTTCAATTTAAGTCAATTTTAATTTTTGGGAAATGTAAACATTCTCGACGAAAATTATTAAAAACAAGTAATTAATATAGTTTAACAGCAATCATCTTACTGAACATAGTAGCTCGCTCTCTCTCTCTCTCTCTCTCTCTCTCTCTCTCTCTCTCTCTCTCTCTCTCTCTCTCTCTCTCTCTCTCTCTCTCTCCTCTCTCTCTCTCTCTCTCTCTCTCTCTCTCTCTCTCTCTCTCTCTCTCTCTCTCTCTCTCTCTCTCTCTCTCTCTCTCTCTCTCTCTCTCTCTCTCTCTCTCTCTCTCTCTCTCTCTCTCTCCTCTCTCTCTCTCTCTCTCTCTCTCCTCTCTCTCTCTCTTATATATATATATATATATATATATATATATATATATATATATATATATATATATAACAACAATCAGATAGTTGACCGAACCATGCGATCAGATTTGGAAAGATATTATGGGGCACTAACAAATCGACACGAAAATTTAAAACGCAACTGTGCCAAGGTTTCTACAAATATATTAAATTAGAAATCGGATTTTAAGTAGTGGATAAACAGATATTTATAAAAAAGCTTAAAAAATTCCATAACCTGTGTCATATACAGAGTGATTTTTTACTTACCACTTATATTATATTTAAAACTCAGAAAGAGATGTGCATTAATCTATTTTCTAGACAGTTATTAATTCACCTTTAGAGAGATCATTACACTGCCTTAAACAACCTCTCTTCTTCCCACCACCTCATCAAAAAATGTGTAATGTACACATATGGTTTGTCATACCTCAAATATCCTTTTGAAAAACCAATAATTTCTGTTCTAAGAAAATAAACAATAGACCAACGAATTCGTTCGCTTAACCAGAAATGTTATTTGAAAGTTATTTTCTAGAATGTTATAGAAATAGGCAATCGCACTATAAAAATACTAAGTTGATGACATTAAGAAAAACTGATTTATCAGGTAATTGTCATGAAACTTTCTCGCAAAAATAAAATTGCTACGCCAATTCTGACAATCTTAATAAATTATAGTTCTGGGAGTACAAGAACTAATCAATTGTGAGAAATTAAAATTCTGTTAAAATGTAAAGGTATTTTATAAAATTGAAGGAAAGATGACAAAAAAAAATATTGTAGACTTACCTAAATTTTGCTTTGTTCCAGTTTTACTGCCATGAAAACTATAAAACTTATCTATCGCATGCTGTTGACTTGTCCATTTTAGATATTGAACTTTGCAATAAATATTTTTAAAATACGATAATCCATTGTTATAAACATTGATATAACATTTTTGAGCGTAGTGAACGAATACGTTGGCAGATTTTTATTTTCTTACAACAGAATTTCATGGTTTTTAAAGGGCTTTAATTTGAGGTATCACAAGCCATATGTGTTCGTTGCATTGGTGGGAGGGATAATTTTTGTGATTTTGTAAATGGATTGTCTAAGGTTCCCCTTAAAAATAACTATCCTGAGAAAAGATTATGCACATCTCTTTCCGTTTTAGGTGGTAAGTTTAAAAAAAATCACTCTGAATAAATGCTTGTATACAATATTCATGAATAAAATTGATCCAAGTAGTATACCCAGCTTACAATAAACGGCAAAGATTTTATTACACTAACGTAAATTTCGTATTATTAACTTTATATACTTTTACACCAGTTACAAGCTGGTGAAAAGTTTGTCCATATTTTAAATATTGTGTCACTGTAATTAAGAACATTACTGTGGAACTAGCTAGTAAACGTGCTCAAAATGGTTTAACTTACATTTTTGAATTAAATCGTGATAATTTTATAAAAAAATTTAAAAAATATATCTATTTTAAACATCACATATTTGGAATTGTTCTATTTTTTCACGCTATTCTGCTAATGGAAATACCTCGCTTGTATCAGAAAAGTTTGTTTTTAGTTCAAAATATTAGTTCAATTAACATTTGACGAGGAGTGTGATTATTACTAATACCCTAACATAAAACAGTCATATTTAATAAATCTTTTACTTTAACTTGTATACATTGGAATTTATTACTTGAAAATATAAAGAACACTAAAGATCAAAACAGTGTTTTTAAAATGAATGTGTCTTTACGTATGACAACAAGATTTTTTATATAATTAATTATTAATATTAAGAGATGTTTATACGTGTTTATATATGTGAAAATTAACTAATTTTAATGTTTGATTTGTGTAATTTATATTGTGTTTAAAAATAATTATTTGTTTTGAGTTTAAATGGAATAAGATCAAGATTGGTATTTTATAGGTAATGTAACCACATCATTTTATTTCTGAGGTAGTGACTATCCTTAAGGATGGCTGCACACTAGAGTGATACGATACGTATCCTTAAGGACATACGCGTGGCTAAACTGGTGTACGATAATGTGTTCTATCGTAAGAGATATTAATTAGACGACACGCTCTGCCTATTATTGTGATTACTTTTCGTGCAATACAGTACTTGAAATTGAGAAGAAGTTTAGAGGTACATGTAATACAGAAAATTTAAGTTTTCATCAATCGTGTTGTAAAACACCCCTTTTTATAGAATTATAAAATTAAGACTACCAGAAAATTGAAGTATTTAGCTTGGCTTGGAAGACCATTGCTGTTGAATTACTAGAAGGTGTTATAAGTTGTAAACTTTCAAGGGATATTCCTAAAATGTTTTAAAATTTCTTTTCGTGTCGAAACTACTGGACAATCTCGTGATTACAACTGATAAACAGCCAACAAATCTTTACGACTTTGGTGTGCAGCAAAATTATCTCAATGATCGTTTGATTAAGACCGTATCACTCAGGTGTGCAGCCCGGATTAGACTGTAACTTACACATACGACTGCAATGGTGGTATCCTAAACACTTCTATACTAGTAGATGTATCTGTTCCTAGAGGAGTATCTCCCGTGAGAGAAGAAGGTTGTACAGTGCTGGGTTCTGAAGAAGTAATTTCCGGGTCAGTCTGTGTCCTCCTTGAATTTAATGCAGAACCTTCGTTAGCTAATTGTGCGTTCCTTATGCTTTCATAGTGAGCGCGCTCTAATTTAGCGAGTAAGGCTGGATCGTAATGTTCAATATCGTCCTCAGGCGGGGTATTCCCAGTTGTTATGTGCGATAGTTTGAGTGCAGTTATTGGGTGCATGTTTTGGATTACTCTCTCAAGGATTTCATTACGTCCGATGAAAGATTTGTGACAGAATGCGCATTCTGAAAAATTAAAAAAAAAAATCAATAACTTTTTCAACGGACAAAACATGAGTTCAATAGTTAAATGTAATAAAAGAATTCTAGAAATTTAAAATTACATTTACGTTGTTTATTAGCAAATTGACTTGATATGTTCTATTGAATTAGTTAGCAGCATTGGGTAAAAATATTGTGCTTGGATTCTTATGATCATTGACTATTAAAGGTAAAGACCACCTATTTAATAGCAAACATTATAATTTTATAAGCATTCTGAAGAAACGAGGTCCTTTACAGAGTTGAGTGACGTAAATTTACATACAACGTGTTACGTTTAATTTACCTTTGAGATATTATAAAAATAAAAATGTAACATAATACTCACTTTGAGCTTTTAATTATTGACATCTCAGATTGTAGTTTATAATTTATTATCTTTTTATATATTTAAATTTCATTGTTAGCTGTAGTCAACGTTGAACAAATTTTATAACATTTTCCTATAGAATTTTAATTTCAGATTGTTGTTATTTATAAGGTTTTCATTAGAGCAAAGATTTGAATTGCAATTTCAATTAAATGAAAAAAATTACATATTATACATATTTTAGAAAAAATATAATAGATTGTTATGTACAGAATTTATGAGGTTTTGAAAGTTATGTTTTTAGTTTAGGAATAAGTCAGATAACAATCGTAGTCTTGTATCTATAACCAGAAATCAGCTGTTTAAAATAGAACTCAGAGTCAAGGTTATATCACAGCTTTAAGTAGTGTTTATGTACAGACAATAAATAAAGATTATAATATATATAATTAACGTGAAATCAAATATAACCGATCATAGACAGGAAACAATTGTTTGAAACTATTTTAAATGCACATTTATTAGGGTCTAATTCATGCCAAGGTAGTTTTTTAATGCTATAGTTTGTATGAAATATTCTTTATATTCCAGACTTAGGGTTTGAATTTGTCTAGCGAAAGACTTAAAAACACAATTTTTTTCTTGTTTTTAAAGGGTAGGTCATAGGGTAGAAGAGATATCGAAAACAACTTAAAAATATTCTTGGTAATTTACTAGAAAACACTAGAATCCATTTTTAAAATGACTTTTTAATTTTATTGCTTTTAAAAGAAATTATTCCTGAGTAAAATTATACATTTCTGTAGTATAAATAGAAAAAAATTGATTAAAAATTATTTATAATTTAGTTTTATTAAAAGTATTGCATTACTTTACTGTAAAACGAATCTTACTTTAGCATTAAATTATTGCGACTATTCTAAAAGAAGCTTTAATATGACTTTCAAATTTCTAGTAGTGTTTAATATATATATATATATATATTATCTACTCTACAAATACAATCTTGGTTTAACTGTTTTAAGTACAGAAAATGAAGCTCTGTAAATGCTAAAATAGTTTTTTTCACAACTTTGAGCTCATAAAAAGTTGGATGTATAAGAATATACACAAGAATAAAAAGTCTTAAAACTATTTATAGAAAATAAAACGATGATAAAAGTATGTATACAATTTTTAATTTGGAAGCCACATTGAAAAAAATTGGCCAATGGTATCAAAAAAAAAAAATAATAATAAAATAAAAGAAACACACAAGACAAAATAAAAAGTTTAGGGGACATGCCATTTGACTTTTTTAAAATATATCAAATACTTTCAAGTAAAACAGATGTCACACTTATATCAATCACCTGTATAGGTTATTATATTATTAATAATCTGATTTACAAATATAGATTTGATTTACACACCTTGGTATAACGAACCAGCAGACGTATAATCTTAACATTAATTTAATAAAAAACGCAAGAGAACTTCAATTTGCTACGATGCAGTCATTTTTTTAAAATTATCTCCAAAAGATGCTAAAACGTAAAGCTTTGGAGAGATATAATTTCAAGGTCAATTTTCATTTAATAAACGGTTTTATTTTTCATTTCCATAAAATAATAATAAAATATACACATTATAACAACACAGTTTGGTTAACAGTGTTTAATTAAATTAATTGTAATAAAGTTTGGTTGAATAAGTTTTAAAACCTCTCATAGAATAAAAACAGTTTCTTTATCATTAAAATATCCTTAAATCTATCTTTCTCCGAGTGACAGAAGTAATAATTTCACTCCTAATACATATTTATACTTTTCTGTATAGTTAGAAATTGTTTCAGACCTACCTATACTACAATTCGTGAAACATTGATGGCATGACTGATGTCCCGCAGGACAAATATGAACAGGAGGTGATAATGGAGTGTCCTTACAACGTACACATTGAAACAACAATATAATCTCTTTTGCAGGAATACTAGTGGCGTTCTCCTTATTTCGGGATGTTACATCATGATCGGATGGGTGTTTTCTGTTCTTGTAAGTAGGATGCTCACTTGAGTCTGTGTTTCTTATCTCATTTGTCTGCAAGAACAATATAAACAAAAGTATTAATTTTTTTATCACAAACAAGCAGATACAATAATCGATTGGGAGTTTAGAAATTCGATTAAAAGATGATCAATTTATGATAATAATGCCTTAAAGTTCTTGGTTCTCAAGACTTGTTGTCAGCTTGGTCGGCACACTAGTTTCTATCGTCGTAAAGTCAGTCTATGCATCGAAAAACCGTACACCACTTTCACACAATACTGGGTTGACAGCGTACGTACCCTTCCTGAAACACTAAACGGGTCAGATGATTCAGTTATGATTTTAAAATAACAAGTCTAATACCAGTTTAGCTTCTCACTTTATACAAAGAGTATATTACAGAGATGCTATAACGAGTGAACAAAATATTATTTTTTTCAAGTTTTCATTATTAATATCTGAACCAGGAAACCTTAAATAAAATTTCATGATTTTATATCGCTTAAAACAAACAAATCTGGAATGTATTACAAACAGACACTCAACATTTAGAGATTTTATAATATAACTTTACAGATCTACAATAGAGGAATGATTAAAACAGGGATATCCGTTGTCATGCATTCTGTCTAACTTTCTGTTGAAAAGGGCTGTACAAGTAATTGACATTAACCCAGGAGGTAATATTTACAATAGGTTGGCTCAATGTTTAAGAATTTTGTATTGACAGCCAGGATGCTCCTTTAGTCGACTGAGTATCAGCAAAACAATAGCACTAGAAATCAAGCAACATAAAACAAAATTTATAGAAACCAGGAGGGATGGTCGAAGATCTACAAGTGTATGACTACCATTTTGAGAGAGAACGGAATTTACCTACTTAGGGGGAAGATTGTCATCTGTAAATGACATCAATACACAAATTGTATGAGATTATTCCGAGACCTATAATAGTGTATGGCAGTGAAACACGAGCCCTTTAATTGAAATTAGAGTTGACCAAACACCTGAGAAAGAAAATACAGTGAAAGGTTTTTTTTAAGGAAAAATATTATTTATTGATATTTGTAAACTCCTTACGTTGTCAAAGAGAGTAATAAGATGTCCTTTGATTCCTTCTGATTTTTGGTTGCGTTTAGAACGTACTTCATCCCCATTGCTCATTACGGTTAATTTAATAGGCCTGAAATAAAGAATAAAAAAAAAATTAAAATTAAAATGAAGACACTGTTTTCAATGGTATTAAAAACAAAATTTATTCATTATGTCATTAAGTCATAAATATTTTCTATTATCGGTATAATTTATTTGGACAATTTCCATAATTCTTGTATTCTGACGTGAGGATCAAAGGGTTCAAGTCCTGTTTATCTCAGTATCTTTGTCACTCAGTTATGATAGTTTAGTCTTAGGACGGCTGTACACTAAAGCGATACGATACAAATTATAAGATCGCGTTGTATCGTGTACACCACTACGATAAAGACATCTATAGTAATATATATCTATTAGGCGAACTCCCCCCTCACTACTATCGTACAATTCAATGTGACAAGAAGTCTAGAAGTTCAAGTAATGAGAAAGATTTAAGTTTCTTAATTTCGTTTATTAGTAATGTTGGAAAATATCTCTGTTTTTTTAAAGTAAAAACTAAAAGACTACCATAAAACTTTCGTGATTGGTTTAGCTTGAAGACTATAGCAACCGTATTAAGACACGAGTAAAATTCACGATTTTTCAGGGAAAGAAGTCACGAGTTGCAATAAGAAATGGAAACTTTCATGTTCCATCCTGTAAAATTTCTTTTCGTGTTGAAATATTTTTCTTGTAAATTCAGCAAAATTATATCTATATTTATTAACTTACGAGACTGCAACCAATGCTTCTTTCTTCTGTTTTTCAAAACCAATGCATCACGAAATCATTATCTTCACCGGAAGAGCTCAAGATTACTACTGCTGAACTGACTCCAAAAAATGTCTCCTGCAACGGATCCGGTTTTGTTTTGCAGTAAAATAATCTAAACGTAAATGTCGGGCATTGCAATAAACATCTTATCGCTCTGGAGCGCAGCCCTCTTTACAGAGATAAAATAAAGACACTGAATGAGGGGAAGGACAATATAATTACAACAATAAAATAGTACTGAAATTTTTACCAGAAAGGAACTAATTACTCAATAAGTCAAACACAGTTTCAAAGAATGTACAAAAATAATCTGTGTTGAAAAATTGCACGAATATTTTTTTACGTGGCAAGTAAAAAAAACAACAACTAACGTCCCTGATACACCTAACTGACTTCCTTAATGAGTTTTTCTCCGAGCATTTGAAATAATTATTTCTCGACATAAAAGGTTTCTCATATTATATATATATATATATATATATATATATATATATATATATAAGTGTTCATGTATTTAAATAATATAAAAGATTGCTTCTTTTTGTCATAAACTCTTGTCAAACGTACATCTTATTTGATTGAAATAAAAATCTTAATAACTCTTAGTTTTTTAACAATAATTCGCGAACAATTTTATTTTACTTGTTATTTGGAATACTCGTGTCTTATTTGGCTATCAGTCTACCGATGTTTGTACTGATTAAAAAAAGTTAAGCCTTTTATAACAGCTACATTATATATTTTTTAACCGATAAACTCCCGTTCGTAGGGGTTGGTACCAATAAGTTTTGTTCGAAAAATATCAATTCACTCTTAGCACTGCACGCTATAGATTGTAGATAGCCTGTACTCAGAATAAAATGTTTTAACTGCAGGGGAGCTTCAATATGGATATTACCGTGAAAGTCTCAAAATATATATTTTGACTCCTCATAGTATATATTATATTGAGGTTAACTTGTGAGATTTATTTGAGGTTAACATAAATAGTATGTTTATGAATTAGGACCAGTACAAAGTTCTATATTAATGTAAAATAAGAAGTGTATTATTAGATATAGGATTAGTTCAGTAATATTGTATTAGTTATATGTTAACTTTAGGTTATTTATAACGACGCAAGGCACTTGATAACGCCTTACGACAGTAAAGTTGGTTTAGGCCTCATTCCTTTATTTCTGTATAAATACGTGGTTTGTCACAGCACTAGATTAGTTATAGTTTATAGTTATTGTGTTATAGTATCTATTCTAAATACTGTTCTATGTTGGTTTAATTTAGTTATCATATATAACATTGTTATTAAATTATGATTTATTTTTTATATACATTGTTTAAGCCATGTTTTAATCTGAACTCTTCAAGTTGTTAAGTTGTTTGATTTATAATAGATTTGGTAGTATTGTAATTAAAGTTTAGTTATATTTATTACAAACAAATGGTTTTTTCCTTTTTACTTATAATGTGTTTAAAAGATCATCAGTTACAATATATTGTACCTCGTGTATCACTGATGATGGCGGCTTTGTCGTTGAAACGCGTTAAAATAAATACATATACTATTTGTGAAAATTTACGTTCTAGTTTTATTCAGTCATGCATATGCATAAGAAGGTTACCCGATTTTCAAAACTTTCTTTAAAAAACAATCTCTGAAATTTACTTAAAAGTATGTTAATCATGTTTTAATGCTATTTTTATTAGTGAAATCAAAGTTTTAAACTAAAATATAAATTTCTTATTGAAAATTAAAATTTGATTTCATTTTGAATATGAATTTCAGTATCGGTTTACCTATTATTGCTAACAGGCATAACTAAACCAAGGTACAACTCAGTTTTCATATCAACTTTTAATAACAGGAAAAATCACTTACAAATTGCCATCATTTTGAAACAGGTCCTCCTTGAATTGTACAATTCAAATAACTCTAATAGGCCTAGATTTTCTACAACCAGTAGTGGATAATTTTGTATAAAATTTTCAATTCATCGTTCGAGTTTTAATATTAAATACACACACATTTTTGAAAATATTTACCTGTTAGGAAGCCCGACAAAATTGACAAAAAAGTGTTTGTAAATTAGCACAAGATAATTCGACTGAGATAGTAAATTTATTAAATTAAAGTTCCAATGTCCAAAAAATGAATAAATTGCATGCTAGTGATTTATGAACGGGTGTTGTCATGGAAACTAAAATGGATATTGTTTAATTGTTAAATTACAAAATCTAAATGAAAATGTTTTTATAATTCGACCAAATCGTATTAACGTGTTTTATTGTTTCACATCACAGATACCTTACCATGGCGGAACAAACAAGGTTGTCATCACAAGTACAAGAAATGTAAATTGTCCTGCGCATGGAAGCATCAACGCGACTTGTCGGCCTGATGTTTCCCAGAACAAATTAGAACGCTTAGAAAAAATTTAAATTTGAAAATGTACCAATCAACATTTGAATTTGAACCCAGAAACTTTGGCTTTATCCGCCAATGCTCTACTAATTCAGCCAAAACACATATCTGTATGTAGTAATCGAAATTTCTTACTTGACTCTAATGGTGTATTTTTAGAGTTATTTAGATTAATATGGAATTAAGTAAAATATTGTTCTTAACACGTGTGTAAAAGCTTCTTTACAGCACTCGGGAAATTAACAAATCAGCGATCGCCTCTTTGGTCAAACATTCCCGTCGTGCTATTACACCACAAGTTGCGTTAAATATCTAATAATAAAACATTAGTTGCTTTGATACTGATGTAACCAAATCTAACTTACTGCACACAGAATGAACATTAAGCCTCCATCATACTTGTATCTATCCTTGCTACCATCTTGAATACGCCATATTGGATTTGAGTCAATTGTTTAAATGGCAACATGATGTTTTTATACATGAATTAACATTGTTTTTCAACCCTGAGTTTTATGGCATAAACCTTTTTTTTTATCTCCAGTTATTCACAAAAATCCATAGGAAATGTTTGAAATTTGATTTTTTTTAATACTGCAGATTTAATGTTTTATTGGGTGAGACCCATGTTACTGCATTAGATTTGATTTTCACTTCAATGATGCAGGATTGCAAAGAAATAAAATAAAGTTTATTAAAAATCACATAGTTCATGTTTTTTTGACGATGATCCGAATAGCAATAGACAATTGGAATTTTGTTCTCTAGTTATCAAACTTTACAAAACTGATCCTGAATGACATCTTGTTATTGTTTTTTCAAATGAGATTACTTTTTACCATAACGGTATGATACGTCAAATAGAATTGGCATTATAATGTCACCAAAACTCTCACGTAACGGAACAGACAGAAATGAAATAATAAGAGATTGCATTTTTGAGTAACTGACTGCTAGCGGCGTTTTATCTTGACATTTCCGACAACACTATGAATGATCACAGCTAGCATAAGAGTTAAATTATCACGTATTACCGCAAACGAAAAAAAAAATTTGTCGTTTTTCAGCTTACTATGCAATATCTGTTAACTTTTATTAAACAACGGGTTCAGTGAAGTTGTGATTTTTGGATTAGCCATCACGATCGTCAGATTTATAAAAATTACGATTTATTTTTAAGGGCTTTTTGAATAATCTTGTGTAGACCCTTAACTTTAATACAGATGAGTACTTTAAAAGAGATATCCGAGAAGAAATTCTTAAAATCCTAACGGTTTTTTCCTGTATCTTTGAGTTTCATTTATAAAACAACTCTATCAATGTAGCTGTGAGTGATTTTCGGTTTGAATTTGATTCACTCTTCCGTTTAGTTATGATTAATAATACTTACAATTATACAATTGTTTTTTCAATTTGATCACTCATTACTAAGTAATTAACCATAATATCGTAAGTGGACAGTTGTTTTACTATTAGACCTAATGGATAACCTATTTTAATTTTTAAAAGCTTACATTTTGTTTTCATTGAACAAAAATGTTTGATATTTTTATAGTTTACTTTTCGAATAACGTTTAGAGCCCGAGTAAATTTTCAACCAAATAAAATTTCTAAAGTAAATTAATGATTAAAACATTAGATCGTAGATCACATTGTATATAAATAGGAGGGAATAAACTACTTTTAATTTATTCATATTTTAAAGTAGCTACCAAGATTGCGATGGATAAATAATTACCTTCAATTCAATTTAATTCATTTCAGACGGTCCTTGTTACCCAAGGCACTTCAGCCGTTAAAGATTATTGCCCTCCCGGAAGATGATGTGTGCCCCCAAGTCATCATCCTATAGATCCGCAGAACTTGAGGACCTTTCCTATGGGGATAGATCCTTGTCTTGTCTTGGGGAATTGTTAGGCCTTCATCCACATGTCCAAAAATCCCTATTCCCTCCTTCTCAAAACTTCTACCGGTGGTCTGCAGTCTTGTCAACCATTTCACATTTCCTGCACAAGAGGTTCCGCTGTGAAGATTCCCATCATATGCTTTATAAAGTGGCCAAGTCCTACAATCCAGCCTACCACTTTCCTAATATTGAACTGGCCTAACTTGAAAAGATCAGATGAAATTTTTGTAGAGGGGGCAAGAAGTGTGAGTCTACTCACTCTCAAACTTGAAATGTTTCTCCACCTTGTCCCGTGCTCTTTCCTAACCCAAGTATTGATGGCGGACACACTTCTTGGAGATCACAAAACGGCCCTGGTCCTATGAACTTCACTACTAATAATCAACCTAATTTGTCCGTCTCTATTCTTCTGTGTTTTAACTGTGTTTTAACTTTATACCAACTTATACAACATGTGTTATTTTTTGAAACCATTCATGTTGAATATTACTTGTATATTCATTCTTAAAAAAACTTTAGTGAAGATCTGATGATGACAGTACTCTGTCGAGACTAGCAATCATTTGGAAAAAACAGAAGATTTGAGACGGACAAATTAAGGTAATGACTAAATTAAGTTGAAGTAATTGAAAACAGCCAGTCGTGTTAATAATTTTCAGTTTCTGCGAATTCGAAGTCTTTTCCAAACTTACAGTTCCATTCATGTGTCTAACATTAAAACCAAAGTTCCGAAGTTGTGAGAATATTAAGTTCTTGCACGTGGGTTTCTATCACTCTATTTCGTCCTTGTTGTTTAGAAGCAAAACACGTTTCGTGTCATCATCGCCTTATATAAAAAACGAAATAAAGAATCTTATCCTTTGGAATTTTCTAATACCGCCAGGGTCGGAAAAGAACAAGAGTTGGTCAAAAGGGATTTGATAGAAAAGACAAGAGAGAAAGAGAAGGAGAGAGAGAGAGAGAGAGAGAGAGAGAGAGAGAGAGAGAGAGAGAGAGAGAGAGAGAGAGAGAGAGAGAGAGAGAGAGAGAGAGAGACTAACTCAAGACTGCATGAATAAAGTTATAGATCCAACTGATTTTTCTCAGCCTTTTTCATACTTTAGTTAGTGATTAAATCTAAAACATTCCGGCACATTTCGGTTTTTAATTTTTCTATGCCCCCCCCCCCCCCATATAATAGAACATAATAAATTACTCACTCAACATACAGGAGTCGATTTAAAAAACGGTTTCATGAAATCCTAAGAATTTCAAAATATGTTGTGAAATTTTGACGTTATAAAACCTTCCTACTCCTATTCATTCCAAAAGCCTATTAAGGAAGACTGGTCCTGCGTATTTAGTCACAATGAAAACCATGTCTGTCCTACACGCACGATTTTATGTTGTCACTAGCGACCGTAACTGACAATGAAAACGGAGCACGTGATTAGACTTGAAGGCCTATGTTGCGTAACACGGTTACGAGTTTTGACTGATTCGCTTCGCTTCCAGAATACATAAATATTTACGATGATACAGATTCCTATGTTTCCTGTATAAGGGAAGGGTATTTTATTTTTGAAATAAATACGTTTAAATATTTAATCTCGAAAACTATTAACATTACTAAATGTTTTTAAATAAAGGAAAGATTTTCTTCCTTTAACGACAAAGAAAATGCTTTGTTTATTTTTTCTGTAGGTTAAACTAGTTATCAAGAAATTAGTTTTAAAATACTATATTTAATTTGAAATTAATTTTTAAGGGAAACAATTTTAATTTTGTTACATTTCTGGGGAATAAATTATAATGTTAATATTAATATTATTCATTTAATTCATTTGTTATTTTTAGTTTAAATATCTTGAGCCTTGTAAACAACTACCGAGAAATTGTTTTTTATCCTTAGACGTACAGAAAAAATTGTTAAAATATTTTTTCATTAAAAGAGAAAAAGCTTTTGTTTTTTAAAGATTGTTTGTGATGTTAATGGTTTTCGAGTTATTAAACATAAAATACTTTATACGTCCGCTTTTTGAAAATGTGTAAAATAATATTGGTTTCCTGTTATACTGGTAAAAGGTTGTATAATTAATGCGTATAACAAATCTTCTCTCCATATCTTATCTACTATCTAAGATATAATGATTTTTGTAAACAAATAAAATGACCTACAGATGAAAACTGTTGCCTTTTCAAACCTACTTTTATATAAAACTTTTTTCTTTTTTTTTAGCTCTAAAACGATCTCTCAAAATATTGCGTTACAATTTTTAATCACGCTATATAAATATATATATTTTTGAACATGTTAAGGGAAATGGTGATGTATATATATTTAGGCCATTCATATTAAATAGGATTATTGAACTGTTTTGAATTCATAAGGTAACCTTTAAAAGATACGATTGCATAGTTATTGTCTATTTTATAGAAATGTTATTACATAGAAATTTATTTTTATTGAACAAAATTAACTCCGCTATACCGGTCCCAAGCCCGGGGCCCATCTTGTGATGGGAAGGAGGAGGGGGAGGAGTAACAACCTCGTTAAAAAACCAGGGCTCAGCTGGCCCGGCTGTCAGTACCTTGTGAGGGCCCCTGCCTAGGGTTACAGGTGACAACATGCCATGTAAATGGAAAACAAATTGAGAATAATTACCCCAGGTGGTAATCTGCCAGACATGGTGGAGTATCCACCTTCCTTTAGGGACGCTGTCCTCTTGGATTCTGGGGAGGGCCAACAAGTGCTTCACAAGGACCCAACGTTGGATTCACTAAGAATGACGAAGAGAAAATGCGGAGTTGAGGAAAAAAATTATAGAAAAAGAGCAGCACGATTTTGTTTATCACCAACGTATCCTAATTACTGAAAGTATTCTATTTAGTAAACCAGGTTCTGCATCTAGCTTACACATCATGACTTAACAAATTTAAACCCTAAGGACAAAGTCATCTTCATTGATCTCTTGTATTTACACGGTTTGAACTAACTTATTAAAAGGAGATTTATCACCAAAGCGTGGCTGATGTGGTCCTCTAAAACTGCTCATCGGGTTGATAGTGTGTAAGGACTGCGCACCTTACATCTGATAATTTTTCTTCATCACTTGAAACGTGCCTCTATGCCTTTTTTTTTTAGTATGCTATGTCTTATTGAAACATTGGACTATAACAGCTGGCCACTGAGAACTTCGATATTGTTTTAATACGGTTTGGAAACTCAACATTAATTATTAAGTTACAACCTCACTTTAATGAACCTCTTTTATGATCATCTTTCATCATCAAAACCGTTATCCTTTCAAATTCAAATATTTCCTTATTAAGAGAAAGAGTAAGCTTGAAGCAAAACTCTAAAATGGCAACCTAAGTGATGAACAACTAACATTCAAGTGATTGGCAGACAAGAGAAGGTAGAACGTTGTTATTTTATAATCAGATAGATATACATATTAGGAATCCAAAAAGATAAGATTCAGCTTACAAATAAGATAACAAGGAATTAAAGAATTTTATTTACTATTACCTTTTTTTTGTTCTACAGAGCTGGTTTACCATTTTTTAAAAAGAGTTGGTTACAAGATGTAGGCAGCATATTAAACATTTCGATGTTATGTTTAGATCCTCTTCCTTCATACCGACCTAACTCTTTGACGAATTTTGAGGAAATTAAAAACCATGTACAAGGTTTGGATTTTCAGTTATAATTTTGGTTAGGGTTGTCATAGAAACGTTTTTAGATGTCTTTGAATTTCTTTTAAATAGACCTTTCCAATGATATGTTACAAGATAAGGGTTACTATTTAAAAAATGAAGTGCCCCCCAGTACCCTTTAAGACTGGGGCACAATCTTTTTTAACCACCACTAAAAGTAAAAGAAGGTATCATAATAGGTTCGGATGAGGTTTTCGTCGATATCTGAAGGGTTTCAAAATTTAATCAGGAGTATTAAGACTTATTTTACAGAACGTACTTTACAATTTTCAAAATTTACAATTTGGTTTGTTGGAACATTTTGTTACAAATCTTTGTTTAATTGTTTTAGTGTGTTATTTCATTTAGTGCGGGGTTAATCAAGATAATAAGAGCTAAGCAAACTAGAACAATTCTAACGTTGTTTCATAGTAACGATTCTGAAAATTTCCTTAGGTTTTACGTGGATTTGATCTGAATTTTGACAATACTTTCAACGTGATTTTGCTTGTCTTTGGAGAAGGAACAGACTGAAAATTTATTATGAAGTTCTTTAAAACAGTTGTGGTAATCTGTGGTTTAATTTAAAAGGACAAAGTTTCTGCAGGTCAAATTCGGTTAAATTGCAGTGGTACAAAGACGAAAAACCATTTGACATTATTCGGATCAAATGGTGAAGAAAAATAACTAATTTAGTTTCCATAACGATAACTAAACTAATAATTGGCTAAGCTTTTAATAAATACCAACTACAGTACTTTGGTTTTGTTAATTACACAACAACCACAAAACGCCACGAATCCACGAAATAAAAATAAATAAATCTAAATGCATTTATTTATTTGACAGTTTTGTTTATTTAAAAACGTTGTAAATAAGTATTTCATTTAAATAAATTTTCACACAGCAATAAAACACGATATTAGATCATTGTAAACCATGTTAAAATAATCGGAAATCATTTCCCCTTAAAAATGTCTATCGATAACAATGACATATTTATTTCGTTACCATGGTTTCCGCTTTCATTGAAATATTTATGTATTTCACTAAGCTTAAAATGTTTGTTTAATTTAAAATCCTAGAACATATACATCATATACATTCGATCGTCAAGTGTTTTTTCAACACGGAGCAAATATCTTTGTTCTTTTATTGTAAAAAATAACATTACCAAAAGGAAAGGTCTTAATAAAGGTAACTTATCAATTACCACCTCTTTAATGTTTTTGAATAAGTTAATATTAACAGTGTCTTTTGTTATTTATTTTTATTATCTCTTTTTAGTTTGAAAACGTGGGCAGTTTATTTTAGAAGAGCAGGTGAAGCAGGATTAGGTGACTATGGAACGATATGATTCACCTTCCTCTGATTATTGGGCTTTTTTGAATAGTAATATATTAAACGGTGTTCAGTCTGAAAATATCGGAACTTCAAAACATGTGTAAGAGAATGTTTTTGATATGGTAATTTCACTTAAGTAATAATATTATTTTGTTTAAATTATATTTTAACCAACAACCTAGATGCAGGCACATTTTAAATCCATTACATAGCTAGGTGTAACTCTAAGATCTCGTTATAGGTGCATTTTAACTTTTTTTAAACTAATAATATTTTTTTAGAGAAAAGGACATCCTTCTTAGACTCTACTTCGTGCGTAATCTGTGTCATAGCATCGTACGTAGTGCGAGCTTATATTCATGTAATAAAAGTGTAGTATAGAGTCTTCCCAATAATACAGTCTCTATAAAAATGTTTTAATATGTTAACCTACCACCATCCACTTAAATATTCACTACTTGTCATTTACTTTCAGGAGTTCTATTCAGTTCTTCCCTTATTTGTCTTCAACTATCACAATGATAAAGGGTTTGCTTGGCGATATCTACTTCAATACAATACATCAGGGCAGACTCCTTATTTAAATCTGTTTGTATAGTTACAAAAACAACCATGAACTGGTATTAAGCTATCTGTGTTATGTGAAAATTTATTTCACCGTGAGGATGAAAATCAGTCTCCTCGTCCATGAACCTATCCCATTTTCCGTTCAACACGTTTGATATCCTGTCTTGTCTCCATGGTCGCCTCCGACCTTCTTACTCTTTCTTCAACTAACAGAACGATAGAAGGATTTGCTGTCAGCAGACAAACCTCGTTTGCATATGTGGATTAGTCTTTTATCTATGCTGATCAACATTTTCCCGTACTTTTTGTACATTAGACCTTGTTTCAAAATTAGTGTACTGTATGATATGATGGAATAAACCTTTATTGCCTATTTCCGTCTTCTTCTGGTCCTTGCTCCAAAACAGTTCGGCATTATACATTCAAGTGATTTTATTAGTCCTTACACCCTAGGCACAGTCTTAGAATGCTCCATCATCTGGGATTGTAGTCAACGTGAACTTGCAGATACTTCAGAATCTTATAAGTGTTTACCTAGATATCCCCCACTTGTATTGATATTTTCCTTAAAGACCTCCTGGTCATAAGAAGTACTGCTTCAGTTTTTTTTGTGGCGCAAAAACTCTTTCCCTACCAGCCTTCTACTACAGCTCTTAGTAGCTTCATTCACAATTTTATCCAGTTTTTTTTTGTTGTTGCCTTCGCTACAATAGCTAAATTTGCATTTGATATTAAGGATTATTCCCCTGGGAAGCCTAAGGTTCATCACGTCGTTACAATACGTGTTCCACAACAGAGAGTCCTGAACGTACTCCTGAGGTACACAGTAGGTCATGTAATTACGCCGCTTTTTTCTACCTCAACCGCTCTATCCTTAAAATAAATCATTACGATTCTAAAAATCGTACTTGATAAGTCAAGTACGGTGAGACCATGCGCTTTTCCAAGTATTTCACTACTTCCATCGGATGCTGTTGAAAGCATTCCCAGTGAAACAAAGGCACAGAATCCGCTGCTTTCAAACGGTTCACTATTTACATTTTCATCTATTTTCTTAATCATCCTCACTGCACCTATCGTTGACCGTTCTTCCTGAAAACCACCCAGCGATTTATTAAAACCACCCTGTCTCTTTAGCTTAGCTACCAGTCTCATGCCTATCATACTCTCCAATATCTTGCGCATCGTGTTCAACATGGATGCGGTCAGTAAGTTGCTGTAAAATCCTCATTATTCTTTATTTTATTCAATTACACTAATCTAATCTCATAAGGTTAGACACCAATAATCTATCTTCATTCCATTAATGGTATAAATTCTTTAATTCATTTCATAATCATAAGGAGGAATACTGTAATTCGACCCATAAGCAAGAGAATTATTTTAACTGGGTCCATAAATATAAATTTCATTTCAATTTTTTCCATAAACAATAGGATCACTTTAGTTTGACACAAAAACAACGGTGCCATATGCAATACGAACACTAGAATTCTATGAATATATAACAGGATTATTTTAATGTATTTCGTAAACAACAACAACACTAATTTGAATGAATTTAATTGCATCTATAAACAACAGAATCACTTTAATTTGTTCTACAAAAAACAAGAACACTTTAAATATTTCCTATAAACAACATGGGCTTTTTAATTTATTCCAAAAACACAAGTAATACTTTAATTTATTCTGTAATCCATAAAATCACTACAATTTGTTCCACAAACAAAGGAAACCCTTTTATTATTTTATAAATAACAGAATAATTTTAATATATTCCATAAACAACACAACCATCTTAGTATGTTCCACGAACAAAATTAACACTTCAATTTATTTCATGAAACAACCACTTTAACTTGCTCAATGAACAACAGTATCAATTTAATTTGTTCCAAAACAAACGTTACATTTTAGTTTCTTCAATAAATAACAGAATCAATTTAATCTATACTATAAACAACAAAACTTATTTAATATGTTCCACAACTAAAGTGAAACTTTATTGTTTTTCAAAAACAATAAAATCAACTTTAATTTGTTCCATAAACAACAGAATTACTTCAATTCTAATTATAAACAACGGTATAATTTTATTCGTTTCTCAAGTAATAGGAAAAGTTTAATTCTTTAGATATACAACAGAAATAATCTAATTAATGTCGTCAACAGCATAAGCACTTTAATTAGTTTCATAAACTTTTTTTTCATCTATAATCAAGTTAACTAATTCTTTTTTTACATATACAATAGAACATTAATTTTTTAAATCAGATTTATAGGGTCATTTTTTTAACGTTAATTACTCACGTTTCAATCATATTTCAATGGGGTTTCTCAAAAAATTTCTTGAAGAGTCCAATAAGTGTACTGCGAACACCGAAATATCCAAAAATCCAATTTTAATAATATTAATGATCTCACAAACCTAAAGTCTGTATTTCCTTTAATTTGTTCTATAAACAACAGAATCACTTTAATTATTTCCATACAAAACGAAAAGAGTTTAATTCGTCTCAAAATAATAGACAAACTTTAATTTATTACATATATTATCATTGGTTCTTTAATTCGTGTAATAAACAGCGATAATACTTACATTAATTCCACGAATAATAATAATTTCCATTAGTTCAATTTAAAACTGTAATTCTTTGATTTGTGGATCACTGTGTTTTTCCTCAACATATTTCGAGTATTATTTATGGAAGTAATTTGTATTTTGCTAAATCAGTAGAGAAAAAAGTAATGTAAAGTTGTATTTAAGGTGTAAAAGACAATGTTGAACCTAGTATATGTTATTCATTAAATCAGGGAAGAGAAGGGAGACAGGCAAATATTTAGAATAATGATACAAAAAATGGATTTGTGTATTTTTTATTACAATAATTATAACCACAGATAACTTCTTTTTTGTCTTTCTAATCGATATCCCATATCGAGATTAATCTCACGTATGATGTACATTTGAACTATCATCTTCAGAGGTATACTAGTATCTCAGTGTACCTCTGAAGATGATAGCAGAGCTATCGAAATGTACATAAGGTAATATAAACGCATTATACAGTTTTGTGTAGTTGTGTTATTTTGTGGTTTGGGGGTTTTTCCTTGTTCATATACAATCACCACAGTGCTCTAGTGATTTGTTTATGACGTACATTTGTTTCAGACCTTACAGGTGCCCCATAGTGCCCTGCGGAAGACTTATAAGTCCAAGTTGCTCTTTGACGCACTTTGCTCTGGATCACATAAGAATTGACATCTCTAAATCATACCACAATCGACCTCATATGATTTCACTATTGCCTTGGAAAATTAAATTGAGAGAAGTAAACTGCTTGGCAGTGCTAAAAATCTTTACAGGAGGGGATTTCCGATCAAGTGAAACGTAAGATGGTAAATTATTACTTATAAAGTTACTGGAAGTGACTACTGTAGAGTAAGTTAGAGTCCGTAGGACTGCCTGTCTAATCTGTAAGGTTCAACTAGTCTACACATATATTTCAAACTTTACATTTATAATCTTTGTATTGTCTCACGTATAGAAAAATATAACTGTAAAAAAAAATTACCTTAGGGCAGGTAAGGGGGAAAATATTATATTTGAGGTGTAAATAAAATTAGAAGTTATTCTGATTACGAATACGTGTACTTATTTGACGATTAAATGTATATGTTGCCGCTAAACCAAATTTAAAATGTCATTTCTCTCTCACCTAACTTGTACACAGTGACCTATAAAACGTTTGGGTTTGGAATTCAATTGCAGTACGAAATCATTTATTGTAGTTTTTTTATGACGAATACAAATTAATTTAACCACACAATGAGAAGTGCGTAGCATGTAAGTTTTAAAAGCAGTTTTTGTGAGATGTGAGACGTACAAATCAATAGCCGTTAAAAGATGGATTACATTTTCTTTGATTTCTCTTTATTGGGTTCCGTAGGATCCTTATAATTTCTTGAGCGTGTCTGTCTCGAAGTCGCAACCAGTCTACACAGACAAAAATGTAAATTCTATATATTTCAAAGTTTACATTTATATTCTTTTTATTGTCCCACATATCTAAAAGAAAAGTATAGAGGGAACAAATATGGAAATGACCTTTGAGGTAGTTAAGGGGCAAAAACTATCGAGTTGAAAAATTTTATTTTTGTTATGTTGGTTGCATTGTATGAGAGAGAGAGAGAGAGAGAGAGAGAGAGAGAGAGAGAGAGAGAGAGAGAGAGAGAGAGAGAGAGAGAGAGAGAGAGAGAGAGAGAGAGAGAGAGAGAGAGAGAGAGAGAGAGAGAGAGAGAGAGAGAGAGAGAGAGAGAGAGAGAGAGAGAGAGTGAGAGAGAGAGAGAGAGAGAGAGAGAGAGGGATGAGAAAGAGAGAGAGAGAGAGAGAGAGATACTACTAAAGTTAAAAAAACGTATGATACTCATTGGAAACACATTGATAACTACAGGATGTTTCTACTACATACACAATGTTGCATTAATATATAAAACAAATCTATACTTTTGAACAAATATTGTTTTTAATTTCTAATAACAGAGTTATACGTTTTTAATTATTTTATTTTATTATAAAATAACACTAGGTTTAACGACTTAAATGTCGGTTAAAAGGTTAAAATCTAAATTATTAACACAAGATACAAAAAATAACTTTCAATGTACAGAATGACCTTTAATTATATGTTAAAAATCTCTAGTTTACCTTAATAAAGTATCCACTTTTGTTTATTTGTTATAATTAATTGTTAAATGTTATAATTTTCTTTAGCTAACCTGAGATGTAATTTATTTTACTTGCACTTTACACAATGGTGACAGACGGGAATCATTCAAAACAAAATTAACTCCGGGGACCTCAAGACGAATATTTCTGGGAAAAACTTGACATCGAACTGTTTGATTCATAATATTACTTTGTTTATATTAAGCACATGTGCGAGTATAACAAAGAACTAAGAGACGAGGCAAATCACTCGAAATTGTCTAAATGAAAACAGAAGTTGAAAAATTATTATTTTGATAAGCATAATTTATCGTGTAGGTTTGTCTCCACAAGTATTAGATACTTCTTTAAATATCACATACTAATGCATATTTTCCTCTAGGGTGTACTTATAGTGAGTACGGGGGGCAATCCCGAGGTATATACTGAACATACATTTTTCTATTTCTATATTGTATTGTACTTTAGATTCCACTCTTTGATCTTTACTATCAGGCCGACCTTATTCTCCTTTACTAACCTTGATCAGACCGACCCTGACGATAGAGTGCAAGGGTATTTGTTTTATGGTCTTATTCTTTTCCTTATGTTAAACCGGATTTTCTTTAGAAATTTCACCCTCACTTTTCTTAAATCAAATCCCTTTAATTTGTTGTAAAATGATGTTCTTTATTGAAAATTAGTAAGAGAAATGAGTTTAAAAAAATGAATATTGATTCAATGGTTTCAAAGATATTAGACTATAATTAATTGACTTATCAGCATTGTTAGGTATAGAATGGACTAAATAAATAAGGAAGTAAACAAAGTTCAAAGTGTTATGGACGTTATTTGTATATTGACTTACGTTATCGCAATTTATTTGCATATTGACTTAACTTATCGCACGGTTATATATATAACCATCTAACCTAACCTAACCTGACCTAACCTAACCTAACCTAACCTAACATAACCTAACCTAACCTAACCTAACCTAACCTAACATAACATAACATAACCTAACCTGACCTGACCTGACCTGACCTAACCTAACCTAACCTAACCTAACCTAACCTAACCTAACCTAACCTAAACTAACCTAAACTAACCTAACCTAACCTGACCTGACCTAACCTGACCTGACCTGACCTGACCTGACCTGACCTGACCTAACCTAACCTAACCTAACCTAACCTGACCTGACCTGACCTAACCTAACCTAACATAACTTAACCTGACCTAACCTAACCTGACCTGACCTGACCTGACCTGACCTGACCTGACCTGACCTAACCTAACCTAACCTAACCTAACCTAACCTAACCTAACCTAACCTAAACTAACCTAACCTAACCTAACCTAACCTAACCTGACCTAACCTAACCTAACCTAACCTGACCTAACCTAACCTAACCTAACCTTACCTAACCTAACCTAACCTAACCTAACCTAACCTAACCTAACCTAACCTAATCTGACCTAACCTAACCTAACCTAACCTAACCTAACCTAACCTAACCTAACCTAATCTAACCTATTCTAACCTAACCTAACCTAACCTAACCTAACCGAACCTAACATAACATAACCTAACCTAACCTAACCTAACATAACCTAACCTAACCTAACCTATTTGTGATGATTATTATTAAATTTAGTATTAATATAATTTTATGACAAACGAAAGGGATTTGATTTTTAAAGAAGAAGAAAAATAATGGGATCTAAATTCTGAAAAAAAAAGTCCGTAAAACGTTGATGAATGCGAAAGTTTTTCTCCCTAAAAAACAACTAATTCAAATTGTTTTCTGTGTTTTTAATTATGTAGTTTGAGTACTGATTGTGAAGAGGACGAAGGAGATAGAGCCTTGGATTTTGTAAATTGCTCGACAATGGTTGCTAAATTCCAGTATCGGGGAGATCTTAAAGACGATGATTATTTCCTATTAGTCTGGTCAACGTGTCTCTCTAGCGACATAGACATCGGCATCAGGATGGAAGCAAGGCATCCGTCTAACACCAAGATAATATCACTTATGTACGAAGGTATGGCTATTCACTTGAAAGATAATGAGGCAATGAGCATATTTATTTTTAAAAGTAAACATATATACCGTGTCTCCCATAAGTTATTGCTCTCTACACAAAAAATATGATTTACTTTTATTTTGTACAATAGTTTGAGTTGTAATGTTGGCAATGCTAGTAGTACGATTGTTTAATATTGTTAGATTGGTAGAGCCCTATTATTATGCTATTAACGGATTTCAGTTCTGTTGTACGGTTACGTAAATTGTTTTGTAAATTATAAATGATGTTAACCTGTTCATTATTATGAAAACCTATAATCTGTAGGAACAGTAGGATAAATATTGAAGGAGAGGTCCATGGAGAAGAAATATTTTGCTTGATTAAGAAATTCGAAGATCATGTAAACGGTATTGGACAGACCATGACGGGAACTCAAAAATTATAATGACAGATAAAATTTTAAATAAAATAAAGGACATGGGATTTGGTATAATGTAATATAGAATGCGATCAAAGAACTTTATTGAAATTCAGGAAAATCAAATTGAAAATGTATAAATTGCCCCCATTTAAACACGGTTTTGTTTTCACTTCTCATGTGTGAACATGCAACTACACTTACAATCTAATTTTGCCAAACCCACCTCTCTACTAACTTATTATTAACAATGTAATTTAAAACCCTGATCTTTAAAACACTAAGTGCCATATGTATCTAATCAGATACACAGCTGATTTGTCCCGGAGGCCACGTGTATCTGATCGGCACACGGTATACTGTCACTTTTAAACATGTATGTATTAAATAGGAACACGTTTCCATATAGATATAATGTTGTTTTCAACTCATCTGGTCCCATAGAACAGCATTCATAATTTGGTCTTCAAGTTGGCAGCCCTGAGTGTTTAAAGTACTATTTTAGTTTAAAGTAGTAAATGATATCCATATAGTACTAGATTCATCACCCACACGAGCACAGCGAGTGGCCAGCCTGGGTCGAGGCGCTGACACGAGTGATACGAGACGCTATGTGGCGCGTTAGGATGTACCCGACTTCTAGAAAGTAGGGATCTACAAAATTACAAGCTTCAAAAACATTTGGAGCAACATTACTCTACTGGCTAAAATTCCTTGATCTACCAATACAATTTCACATTTCCTACAAGGTGCAAGAAAGCAACTCTTGGGGATTAGATTTAAAGGATCTGCTTATCTTACATAGTACGATGAGGCCTTAATAAGTACCATAATGGTGCTTAAGTACTTGTTAAGTACTACTTTGGTTCGTTAATGCAACATTCTCACATTATAAGGATTTAGGTTATAAGTATATTTGTATTTATTAGGATTCTAACACACCTATATTTTTGAATGAAAGTTAGTTTAAATAGTCAGGAGGTTTGTGCTTGACTCAGTTCCGAACGTTTGACAACTTCCTAATAATCACTCTGTAGAGTGAAAAAGAACATTGTTTTTTTTTCTTTTTTAATGTAGCACACTAATAGAAATCGTTAAAATAGTGTAACACACGGTTATTTGGAAGTTATTGTTAATTCTGATTTTAATTGATATTTAAAAATGATACTAATTTCGTTTAAATTTAATGATTTAAGTATATTTGGTATTGTTAATTTAGTCAATTTTTTTTTTCATTAATAATTAATAGAAATAAATTATTGTAAATAGGTAAGTAATCATGAGTTTTAAACTACAAAATCTTTATGGAAAATAGCGTATTTCTTACAAATAGTTTCAAAATGTCTACAAAATTAACAAATTAAATACCATCTAGGTCCTGTGAAGTCTATCTATGCATCCCAGAATCCTGTAGATGTCTATCAAAGTGGAGACTGTCTTACCATAACTCCTGGACTTCTCAGAAACCTTGTTGACCAGGATCAAAGATTGGAAATCATTGTTACATACTACCTGCCTTAAAAACATCATACCGGTACAAATTTAAATAAAGAGATTTATACTTTATTTGTAACTCTTTGATTGAGAATTTTCTAAACATGTCATCCACCAACAAGTAGTAGTTTCATTTATAATAAAGTAATATAACTAAATACTTTGTGTATAAAAGAAATCTGTATTTGAGTGTACACTAAAATAAAGTTAGAACTCTTGTCAGGTATGTTTAATAACAAGAAGTAACAAAACTATTAAATACAACTCCTGATTTCTTACATGACAAATGCGTATAAATTTATTTTAAACATCGTAATCAAAATACAATTAAAATACTTTATTAATATACAGAGTGGGAAAAATTCTTGCAACCCCTAGATAAAAACTTCTAACTTTTGCCAAACTACATACGCTAAATTTGGGCATACTTTATTTTCATAGCACCACCATTAGAGTTGTGCTAAACAAATTACTTCTTTAAAAAAACTATCACAACTATCTCCAGGTGAAACTGGGGGACATCAGCTAGTAAAATGTAAATAAAAATGGTTGTTCCGTAAATATTACTATAATAACTAGTGATATGTTTAAGTAAGATGTTTTCCTTCCTTTTTAAATTCAAATGCGTGGTGCGTACTTGGGCGAGTTTTAACAAAATGAAACTAATTTTAATTGAAAAGCGAAGATTCATGAATTGTATCATATACGTCCATATTAGTATTCGTGGAAACAAGATCAGGAGTTTTGATTCTTCTTTCTACGAAACATTGACCAATCAGAATATGAGAAATATATCGAACAATAGAGTCCTTTTTGAAGAAGAAAGAAATATAAAAATAAATACATAACACACATTACGATTTATTTTAATTTGTATTTGTTTTTTTATTGTTTAATTCTATATAAATACTTAAATTACAATTTTTATAATAAATTATTTCGATATCAATATTTTCTTTCACGCAACAAATCCAAGAGGTGCAGGAAGGAACGCAGGATAGTTTTGAGACTGATCCGATGAGCTCTTGAGTGAATTATTTTCTAGCAAGGCTGCAGATATCCCTAGAGACTGAGGGATGTTCTGATTCGAACTGGGTCTAGTATGCTGCTCGAAGAGATTTGATGGAAATTTAGATAGTGATCCTAGCGCTGAGGTTAACTGAGGGGATGGAGTTTCTGGTAGGAGGTTCTTGTCCACTCGAGGGTAGATTACGTGAAGAGGGTTCAGGGCCTTGAGGAGCGTTAGTGGAGGGTAGCCTCCTAGCTTACGTAGGCTGTTCTCTATATTTACTCTAGAAACAGAAAACGAACAATCAATTTATATATTGTAAACTATATTCTATATATATTTAGGTCGTCATCGAATCATAGATACTTGAGCGGAGCAAAAACTAAAGGGCAAAAACTATCGAGTTGGAAAAATGTGTTTTTGGTTAGGTTAGGTTAGGTTAGGTTAGGTAAGGTTAGGTTAGGTTAGGTTAGGTTAGGTTAGGTTAGGTTAGGTTAGGTTAGGTTAGGTTAGGTTTTGTTATGTTACGTTAGGTTAGGTTAGGTTAGGTTAGGTTATTTTAAAAATGTGTTTTTTGGAAATATTATGTGTGTGATATCAAATATAACTAGAAGTTATTCTAAATACAACTATGTATGTTTATTTGACAAAGAAATTAATTTGTTTGCGCTCGGCCGCTTAAAAGATTTTGAATTTATAAAAATATCTGTCCTTATATGCCTACAGACCCTAATGTGAATTCGCCAAATAAAGTAAGCACTATATAAGTTAATATAAAAATAATTTAATACAACTGTTATAAATTCTCAAACAAAACAACAAAACAAAACTTATTTACAACAGCTGTTTCAAATTAATTTTGTTGTAAAACATGTTATTTACCTGTAATAGGTATTGTATTTAAATGATAAAAATTTTACAAAATAAGTGTTCCAAAGAAAATGAATAATTTTCTGCAAATCTGTAGGTAACACTGTCTAATTCGACACCTCAATCATTAAAATCGGCCCTATAGTAAAAACACGCGACCGGCGCAGAAATTCCTTAGCGAATGTATATCTCTATAAATAGAGCATCAAATCGTTTCGTTTAATCAAAAACATGCCCTAAGGGTGGATCGTATTTAATTGAAATCACCCTCTGGAGCTGACTTTGGCGAGTACAGGTTTGATAATCACAAAGGGACTTGCTAGATCAGACGACCAAAGTAGAGCGAAGACTTTGAAGATACTCCAGAACGCACCTGTAGCGTAAACAAAGTCACTTGATTGATAGGAAAAAGGTAGATTATAATGTACACAATCTAAGACTGCTTCTTTGGTTCATTTTTCACTTTTTTATCGACAGCTTCTGAACTGACATTTATTGGGACTTTTATAAAAGTAGTTTTGTTTGGATAGGTTTTTTTTAATGGGTGTATGAAAATGTTTGTGGCATCTTTCTACACTGTTTATTTATAGGTTTAGTAAGTATATTTATTTAGTTTTAGGTTAGCAGCTGCCGATTTTTTATTTTAATTTTAGCATCATATGCGTTTTTAATGTTTTGTAAGGATAGTTAAAATATAAACCCTCAAGGGCTTACTTTAGTGAGTACTGGCTTAGTAATCCCGAGGTGGACTTAGCTGGATCTACACCTTTTTTATGTAGTCTTGGGTTAGACTCCTTTTATCATTTTTCTAATCGGGTCTCTCTTGTCCTTTTCTGTACCTGTTACTATTAGAGATCTTATTTTATCCCCTTTACTTTCTTTTCTATGATGAACAAGAAGGAGGAAAATTTATTGAAATACATTTTTGAAAGACAGCTGTCAAAGTCTATTTACTTTTTTTCTCCACCTGAATTGTAAATTATATTTACTTGCGATTTTCAAACTGGTTTAAGTTATTAATATTCAAACTAAAAAATTTTAAAAAATATATTATTGGCGATTTTGAGAAATTAGGTTTTTATTACTAGTATACCAAAATCTTCTCTATTGATTTAGAGATATTTGAAAATTAATTACCCAAACCCGTGTTCAAAAGGGCAAATAATAAAAAAAAAAAAAACCTTGAACTCTGATTAAAAATAAGCTCGATTTTAATCAAAAACTAATTACACTGGAGAAGTTTTTACATCACAAGATAACAAGTTTAGGTAGGGAAATTTTTTTTTCCTCAAAAATGATTTTCGTGATTAATTTTCGTTTTTTTTTAGGGACAATCACAGTTTGACAATTTTCCGACATTTAGTTTTGTTTGGTTAGTATTTCGATTGTGAAAGGGTGTGGGTCTAAGTTTGTGCAATGTTTTGGTCTTCTTATTTACTCCAGAATTGGCATTTGGGGGAGTTGGAAACCAATTCGTTTTGTTCATGCAAACAGATTAATTTTAGTCAGCGAAATATTATAAAATTATTAGATTTTTTAAAGTAGGAATTTTAAATTCTATTGATCGAAGCTAAGCCCAAATTTTGATCTAAGGAAATAAATTTATATGCATATAAAATTAAATATATATAAATAGGATTATTTTAAAAACAAATATATTAAAAGTTTCCTGAATACTAAAGATAGATTAATTTATTCTTCATAATACTACTTAACATACACAAGTGCTTAAAACACAGTATAACCACAAGTTTGAAGGCGATGATTTTCTTTACACAACACAGTTAGAAGTTGCACGAATTTATATGTAATACGTTCATTTTATAGTTCAATCGATAATCATATTTTGTTAATATAGAACAGAAGTCGGCAAATTTTGTGAATTTATAAAAAAAAAAAGAACTGAAAGTGGGATGTCTTTAACTTCACATTGTCGAAGTCATCATTGCATTGAACCTTATGATTGAAATAGTCACAGGAAGAAGTGGGGAAAGAAACTCACTTGTATAACTGTTTATAATATTTAAAGAATTAGTGTTTGTTTAATACTTAAACTCTGAAGATGGTAACTTTGTTACTGAAATGTACTAAAGGAAATAAATTATGTTTTATTGAATTGTGGTATTGGGTGTTTGGTATTAAATCTTTAAGTTTGCCACATTATGCTCAATAGTTTAGTACTAATAAATTTACATTTTATTATTCTTGTAGTGTTACCAACCAACTAAGATGAAATATAAAGAAATGATTATGTAGAAAAATTGTAATTTTTGTCGTAAGATCTTCCAAAATTCATAATCTAAATTTTAAAATCCGAGAGTGAAATTTGTTTTAGTTGGTTTTAGTTTAAAATGGTTTAGATCGTGTAAATGTAAAAATTTACTAAATAATCAGTCCATCCCTGAGTTATTATTTAAATCTAATTATTTTTTATTTAGTTTCGGAAAATAGAAAAACCGTTTTATTCATATCACAAGATTAATAATCTAAGTTCAGTTATAACATCCAAAACAAAACATTCTTTACTAATAATTGACATATATTAAATTTTACTTCTTTTTTTGGTTCAAATTTTTTGATAAAAATGATAGATAAAAAAAAAATGTGAACTGCTACTCACACGTCTGTTGTAATATTCCTTCATACAGTATTACAATCTGCAACGAAGCTCTAACAACACTCACCTGTATCCATGCTCATCAGCTACATAATGCACTATCTTCACATTTCCATCAGCCTCCAATATCCCATAGCTTCCAATCACAGTGCCGTTGGGAAACCTTTCTTCTTGTCGATACTGGACGTTTCCTGTCTTTGGATCTTCAACGTCATAACCGAAAGCATAAGTGTCAACACCCTAAACAGAATTCAAGTCTTTAACTTTAAAAGTAAAAAAATATTTCTAAAAAAAAAGTTCATAAGTACAATAAACAAAACAGAAGTCTTTTCGTGAATGCGGCTATATTTTCGAGTAGAAATTAAGAACCTCAGAAAAGTAGTGTCAAATATTTAGTTAGAATGTCAACAGTTCAACAGGCTTTTCCAGTATGCCCGCATGGTGCATTTCAATGGATTTATCATCTCTTTCTCTAATGTATTGACTATTCTGTTGTTGTAATAATAGAAGTACTCAACTTAGAATACAAATTAATGTTCTGTGTCGCTGTAAAACGTTTCTCAAATCACAGACAAAAGATATAACGGTCAACTGACATAAGAAAGCGATTTTTTTTTTTTGCAGTGAAAGCCAACGGAGATGTCAGGGCTTGCGTCCTTTGCAACGGAAGGGTGAGATAACCATGTTGACACATTGTACAAATTTTGCACTAGAGTGAGGAATTGAAATGTGTTGAGCTTGTGGTTTGACATTGGTAGAACACGCAACGGTCTCACTGCTGTTTTAAATTTATCCGTGATATTACTAATAACACAAATAATCTTTACATTTTAAGTTTAAAACAATTAAGTTTTGCAGCATGGTTAGTCCTACCAATTTGATGTTGCAAACAAGCTATTTCTCTATTTATACTATCAGAATTGAAGAGCTTAAAGTTTACGTGAGTTTTTTGACATAACCTATAAACAGTTGCTTTACCACACTAGAACAAGACGGATATTGAGCGAATTTTAAATTTGTGGGAAGTTTTAAAGTCTTACTTTCTTAGTCAAGATAAATGCCATAAGATACTCCTGTGTTGTTCTCAAACATACTGAATGAGGCCTACCTGTGGTTTCTTCACAGCCAGATGTTTTTGTTTCACTAAATAAATATAAATTTAGAATAATTTAAATTTAATCAGATTTAAAGTATTCAAATAGGCTACTTCAGTTATTGAAATAAAATCAATCCTCGACAAACTTCTTAGTCTCTTAAAATAAGAGAAGAATCTCTAATTATCATATTTTAAATTAAGCAAATAATCGCTAAAGAGAATGAATGGGATAAGGAGATGTTTACTGGTGAATGTAAGGATTGTTTCCAGACAGCTTAACCTAACCTAACCTAACCTAACCTAACCTAACCTAACCTAACCTAACCTAACCTAACCTAACATAACAGCTTATGGTTACTTTGATAAGTGTAGCGAGTCTATTCAGCACTTTGACTGGAGGATGCTAAAGACAATCCCTGATTTGGATCAATTAGAAAATACTCTGGCTCATTTTACCTCCAGATAACGAACATTTCCTTACAAAAAAAGGGAAATTTTTGAACAATTTCTTTATATAAAGAACTTGGTTACACCTTGGACAAACAGTACGACGAAGAAAGAGAAAAATGGAAGAACTTAAATTCAAATGCAAAATGGATTAGGGGCTTTGAGAGTATGTATAAGTGTCAATATACTTATTTGTTGAAAATGTGCTAGTACTTATTTTCGATACTAGCTCACAATGCAAATGTTGTGAAAGTTTTTTTCAATGATGTCATCGCAGTGGACAGAAGAATGCCTTCAAAACATACTAATTTGTCAGTTATACCTTCAAAAAACCCTATGTTAAGTTTTACAATTATGTGAAAAATCTTCTAAAAGCTCCCAAGTCGCCTGGTAAATACTCAAAGTGAATACTCAAAGTGAATATATTAAACTCACTATTGTAGCTGTAGAGACTTAAATATAACTTAAGACAGTAATATTGTAATTATTAGACATAACTTAGTAAGTTATATTACGTTTTTTAAGTGTTAGTTATTCATATAATTTAAAACAATATTATAAAAAATATTGTAATTTAATAAGTAGTATACAAGTTTTTCAAGTGTTAATTTTTCAACTTTTTCTGAGGCGGGCCTTTATAGGGCTTGCAGCAATTTATTTTCTAACTTTTGAGTTCATACTCACTACTTAGAGCATCCCGCTAACAAATGTTCCTGTTTTACTACAGAAAATAATGCACTAACTTTCTCACACGCCGATCCATAAAATCAAATACTAACGATAACAAAAATGAATTCCGTCAACAAAAAATTTCATTATCACTACTCATTTTTTCCACCCTTGAATTCCTTGTAGGAGGTAAATTGGACTAGATTGAGCAAAATTGTGTTAAATAGGCTACTCAAAACTTGGTATATTCCTTTGTCTGTGTTTAAATCAAACTGACATACCTAAAACCGTTGCACTTACAATTGACGCCACAATTTGTCTGTCAAGCCCAAATATCAAGTTTATAACTAATTTTAAAGTAGCGACCGTGTGTGTATCCAAAAAAGTTCACTACCAGTCATATCTCAGTTCAATTCAAAGTAATTAGTTACTTTTATGTCGAAATAAAAAGAGACAGAATAACAAAACTTCAGGCTGTCAAAACTGCGTGATAGCTACGTTGTATTGAATCACATTACCCAATGGATGCTGTTTATGTTGATTCTTACAAAAGACTATCCTACATTTTGGCAGTCCTACTTGTCAAATTGAAATTATAAACTTCCACAAAATTTAAACGGAAGTTGATAATACGTTAAACTATTTCCTCAATTTAATGTCAACGAACCGGAAAAGTGTTGCATCCGCTTCCGATAAAAATCATCTTTTGGTGACAGTCTAGCCTCTGCGTGTCATTTACATTGTTGAAGGATCCGTCACACTTTGAGATAATAGGTCCTCAGTAGGGAACATGTGTGAGAATTTGAAAGGACATGTATTCTAATTTAGCTTAGTAATTTTATGGCGTAAGAGGTTTGTCTAAACATTAATGAAACTGGTTTTTATTTTCAGGACGTGGCAAAATTATGAAAAAAGTGCAATAGGTGATATTTATTCTTTACATTAAAAAACACCTCAAATTTCTTGACCTTAATTGTATTATGTTTTGTGTGTGTTGGTTGCTCTACGTCACGAAAATGGTGCTCAATAATATTGACTAAATGAAAATAGACCAAATTTTGTTAAAATATCATAATGGGTGATGATTCATGGATTTTTATTATGGTTTAAAAATAAAACTTTAAAATGAAAAAAAAAAAAAAAAAAAAAAAAAAAATGTCACTAAAAAAAACCTAGCTAAGTTAGAGAAAACAAGAAAAGGAAAATCAAAAATCAAATCAAAGAGCACTACGATTTTCGAAATTTGTGGTATTGTACTTAATGAATGTTTGTCTCAAAAGCAAGAAGTGAATGAAATTTACTATCGCTAGTTTCTTTATAGGCTTAGAAAAAGAATTATTGACTCACAGAGATTATTGACTCTTAGATAAATAATCCAGATAACGTTACCTGCCACACTGTACTTATCTGTGTACAGTATTTAGCCACCATTTCTGTGGTACCACACCTCACAAACTCTCCTGATTCTAGTCCAAATGATTATTTCCTGACCTACATTTTCAACAAACAAATTTGGGGTCACCATTTTGAGAGTGTAGATAACATTCTAAAGATTGTAATAAAATAAATCAAAGATGGTAGGAAACATGAAAGAATCCAAGACTAAACTTTAATGTAATAGCAGATATTTCTTGTTGAAACTCCATATTCAAGGATAAAATAAAGCAAAAGCTTAAAGTTTCAAATATTTTAATAATATAAATGAGCTATATTTGAAGTTTTAAGCTTTTGCTTTATTTTATCCTAGAATCCAAGACTGCTGGAAAAAAGGTGTAGATTCAGTTAGGATCACTCTAGATTGTAAACATATTTAAAATCAACCGCATAAAGTGTAATGTGGGCAAACTGTTTGAGCTAGATACTTGGCGTAACGTTTTCTTCATTAATGTACATATAAATAATTTAGATCAATTCTTTTAATCCTCTATTTCAAATTTTGGGGCTCTAAAGGGCTATAATGAGGTGGAAACTTTTTCTTGAAAACTAAATATTTTGATTGAAATTAAGGATTTTCATACCTCTCATAATTTAAAAACAATGTCCTAAAATTTCTAAAACGTTGGATTTTACGTTCATATTCATCTTCATTATTGAGATTTGGAATAATGTTCATGTAGGTAGTTTGGAGAAACACAATCGTTCCCACAAATTTGTGGAAAATTTAATACCCATATTTAAAAATTAAGTGACAAAGATATATCCAGTTGTACATTATGTGAAAGATCTAGAAAACTGAAATTTTTGGTATTCGTACAGTGTTATATGTTTCAAAATAGCAGACAAAAAACACAATTTTTTTTTTTTTTTTTTTTTTTAGAGTTCCTTGTACAAAGCAGAAATTTGTTTAAACTCTAACAAATTAGATGTCAGTATTCAATAATGACCGATTTGATTCTATAAAAATAAATCATCAAAGTTAATAGAGATTCAAACAAACATAATTTTTAAACGGCGGGAGATAAGAAAAATATTTAGTGTTTAAAGATCTTGAAAATGAAACATAATTAAATTACCTATAATTAAATTTGTTTCTTGGAAACTCCTAAATTCGAGATTGTCTCTTAGTATTCATACGGAAACGAGGCAAACATTTACACGAGTACAATTTATTTGAAGTGGATTGTCTAAAACACCCTGTAAATTTTAAAATTCCCTCTAATTTTACAAATTTTTCATTGCTTTTATAGTAATCCTAATAAAACGAAGCAGTATTGTTGTACAGAATTGATTTATTTACTCCCTACACCTCTACAGTGAGTCCTTTTAATAGTTTTAAAAAAACCTGTTTACTCTGGAAACCATAAACATAAATCGTACATTGATAGGAATTCCGTAATCTGATAATAACTGTCAAATAATTTCGTTAAAATAATAAAGTTGTTCATTTTTTAGTAACTCTCGTATTTTTTAAAATAGAAAACAAATCGTATCTTTCGATGTAGGTTTCAAAGTACACACAATGAACTACTCTAATAAATATTTACGAAAAAATTGCCAACATTTAAAAATTTTCCAACGAATTTTGTTTGATAAAAATGTTCTGTCAAAGTGATTGTAAAAATGACAAACTAGAGAATTTTATAAAAAATACTTCCAATAGATCATTTATATCAAATTTTAAAATTATTTATTATACATGTGGTATATAATAAAGTGTTTCAAGAAACATGCTTTCCCCATAAGTTTGATTTCACCCAAATTTATGAGTTTTTTTTTTTAAGTTAAAGATTTTCTTTTGCCATAATTTGGCTTTAAATAAATCGTTAGACATTGTTTTTTTGATGTGTGAAAATGTAACTTTTTTTTATTGTGGTCAACACATTAAAAATATTTTTCTTAGTACAAATTAAGTTTAAATTAAATTTTAAACACATTTTTTTTCTGAGCTTTTTACAACAGTGACGAAATTATCAGAAATGTTATAGATGATTGTAAAAATATCAACTACTAATATCTTCGTGTATGTGACGGAATAAAACTTGAACACAAATATTCACAAATAGTATATTTATTTATTCAATACGATAAAATCTCCATTTATTGAAAATCATTTGAATTAATAAACGTACTTAATGTGAGAATTTGTGTTCAAGTTTTATTCTGACAATTATAACATCTCACAAGACAAGCTCAATATTTATTTATATTTTCGTATTGTAAAAATAAAGTCAATTTAATTGGGTAAACAAATTCATAACCCATATATTCTTGCTAAAAATTATACTTCAAAATCGAAAAATGTAGACGGCTTTGTTATTTACAATATGTATTAAAAAAATTCGTGATTAATTATGAAGTAAAAATCATAAAAAAATGCTTTATTCTTTTATTTTAAAATATATTATTTTTGTCTTCATTGTTATAATTCATTATTATATTTTAATGATAAATATGTTTTTACTCAGAAGTTTCCAAACGAAAATACAAATTGACTTAGGCAGTTAAGTACCTATCGTTGCTTTTTGGAAAGTTGCTAAATGCTATTATTAAAAGTACCTGCCGTGGTGGTACTTAATGCGTCTGTAGAAACAAAGATCATATCTCACTTCATAGCTGAACCGGAAATAACATTTGCCTAAATTGGTTTCATAATAAAATTGTTATATATAACTGACCTGGTCATAGTAGGACGCCCATTCGTTCGGAGTGTGCTTAACTGGATGATGGTGAACTAGACCGGGAGCAGCGTTACACCTCCATACAGCCAGACAAACCTGTGGGAAGAAGACTAGTTGTTTCAGGTCTTTTACATTTATAATGGTTTAAAAACATGATTTATGAATATTTAAAAAATCGCTGGATTTTACGACAAAAGATGTTCTCTTAAATATTTGTTCTAAATTTTTTTACTGTTCACAGTGATTAGGTGCAACAAAATAGATGTTAATAAACGGTGCACAAATATTGTACAAACTTTTTATATACTTATGTATAAACCTAAAGAAGGAGTAAAACAAAATATTCGTCGATCCCAAAAAAGTGCAGATTTTGAGCTTAATGGTAAAAAAGAGAATTTAGTTAATTGTTTTCGTTAAATTTGGTGTGTATTTTAATATATTTTAGCAGAAAAAGCGTTGTTTAGTCACGTTTTAACACAAAAATGTGTGGTAAAAATCTACCCATAAGACTAAAACACAAAGTATTCATATATTAAAAATATCCAATTTATTGTAAAATATCCAACATCAAAAACATCAAAAAATTTACAATTCATGATATTTTGCACAAATCTTTACATTTTTATAAAAGAAACTTGGTCCAACAAATCTTATGTCAGATATTGTATACCAAACACCAATATTGTCAGAATCATTGATTACATAACTTCCCATTAACTAGAGTGTTGTGAATTTACATATCTTTACAAGCGAAACCACGCCTCATTTGTAAACTATGTGATGGAGTGAATGTCGTACCTCCATCTTTGGTGAGTCTGGATTTCAGTGCTGAACTTTTTTATGTTTATATGCTTCTTTCAGTTGTTGCATGGGGTGAACTTTGTAAGGCAGTAATTTTGCCTTCTTTTTATGTTCAATAAGAATTGTCAGTTTTTTTATTTCGGCGTGGTGATTTCCGTGGACAACGTAATTAATGCGTTATAAATCATCAATAAATTCTTGGCTCAGGCTAGTTTTCTTTTTTTCAATTACAAGTACAAAACTTATTGATGACCTTCATATGAAATTGCAGGTTCTATATATTTTGTCCGCTTGTCAAGAATAATTTTTTTTCCTATTCTTTTCTTTTCATTTTTTGATGCCAAAAATAAGACCAAATCTAAAAAATTACGATTTTATAAAAATTAATCCTAATGACTTGAATTAAATTTTGATCAAATGTACCCCGAAAATATCAAATAATGCCCTTTAGTCTTTTATAATTCATTGTTATAAAAGTCGTAATTTCACAATATCGGTTCGACCAATTTTGTTCAAATTTTTATAAAATATGAAGAGTAATATTCTAGATTTGTGTGTCAGATCACACGTAAAAGAATTTACGGTTCATTTTACGATAATTAACCTTGAAAAACTCGATTTAATTCAAATACGATGTATGTTTACGATGCGTTTATGGCTCTATAGCGGTTTATAAATTTTAGACTCTATTTA
Organism: Aphrophora alni; assembly: GCA_963513935.1. Taxonomy (NCBI): domain Eukaryota; kingdom Metazoa; phylum Arthropoda; class Insecta; order Hemiptera; family Aphrophoridae; genus Aphrophora; species Aphrophora alni. The sequence goes on from OY740775.1 coordinate 3,650,855, forward strand.
ATTGCACATATATTTACACATTTCAAAAAGTTGATAAGGAGAATTCCTTTTTTACCAACTTATCTCCAGTAAGAAGTAGGCAAAGAAATTATTAATGAAGAAAATAACGTCAGAAAGTTTATAGGAGAAGCGACGAATATTATCTTTAGTTTTGTGAGAAAGTTAGTGCAGTCCCTTTATTAAAATCTACGTCCATTTGTACAATGATTGTGCACCATTTACTTCCCATAGATGAAGAACAAACATCATTATGTGACAAGCTTCCAAGATTACGAAATGAACTTATTGGAAGTCAATGCACTAGAAGCAATTATCCACTTCACAGGCCAAAGCTATTGTATTTCCACTGATAGACTCTTCACTATCCGGCCCTGAAGGCGATGTTCGCAACTAATTGTGATTGGTTCACTTAACCCCCACCCTTCTTCTATCCATCGATGGATTGTTACTGATTAATCATGCCTGATAGCTTGTCTAAGGACATCTCATTTAGATGGGTGGAAAAAAGTAATTAGATGGTTTTAATTTATAAGTAAGATGAGTTCGTAAAGTTGGCATTTTGAAATATTTTTGACGTATAAAGTGCCTATATAATGACTCTTCCTAGATGAAGATAATTACAGTAGACAAGCCATTCTGAAACGAACAGCATTGAATAGAAAAAACGATCGAAAGGTCTAGCGCCTTGGTTTTTTTTTACGTATTTAGTCATTAGATGTGTAAAATATCCATATGATTTTTTTCAAAGACAAATATAGGACAAAAAAGATCGAGGAAATATTAAAGTTTATACATTGTTTATACAAAAATTCTATACATTTTCTTCCAATCGCAACCATTGAACTACGCAGACTATACATTAAATACGAAGAGTAGGTAATACGTAAATTGCATATGTTTGTATTGCTCTTTGTTTAAGGTAAATTTTATTTCAGCTGTTGGTAACATTCTTTAAACTTCTGTAAAATCAGATTTACTTTTTTTATGATCCCATTGTTGACAAATACGAGGATTAATGTCACGTCACTTGGAAGTTACCTCCAAATTGGAAATCCGTGCTATTACGTCTTTTCTATGACGTCAACAGTGTAATCCCACTGAAATTCATCGACAGTTAAGTAATCCCACTGAAATTCATCGACAGTTAAGTAATCCCATTGAAATTCATCGAGAGTTAAATAATCCCACTGAAATTCATCGACAGTTAAGTAATCCCACTGAAATTCATCGACAGTTAAGTAATCCCACTGAAATTCATCGACAGTTAAGTAATCCCATTGAAATTCATCGAGAGTTAAATAATCCCACTGAAATTCATCGACAGTTAAGTAATCCCACTGAAATTCATCGACAGTTAAGTAATCCCACTGAAATTCATCAACAGTTAAGTAATCCCACTGAAATTCATCGACAGTTAAGTAATCCCATTGAAATTCATCGAGAGTTAAATAATCAAACTGAAATTCATATTGACAGTTAAGTAATCCCACTGAAATTCATCGACAGTTAAGTAATCCCACTGAAATTCATCGACAGTTAAGTAATCCCATTGAAATTCATCGACAGTTAAGTAATCCCATTGAAATTCATCGAGAGTTAAATAATCAAACTGAAATTCATATTGACAGTTAAGTAATCCCACTGAAATTCATCGACAGTTAAGTAATAGCATTGAAATTCATCGACAGTTAAGTAATCCCATTGAAATTCATCGACAGTTAAGTAATCCCATTGAAATTCATCGAGAGTTAAATAATCAAACTGAAATTCATATTGACAGTTAAGTAATCCCACTGAAATTCATCGACAGTTAAGTAATCCCATTGAAATTCATCGACCGTTAAGTAATCCCATTGAAATTCATCGAGAGTTAAATAATCAAACTGAAATTCATATTGACAGTTAAGTAATCCCATTGAAATTCATCGAGAGTTAAATAATCAAACTGAAATTCATATTGACAGTTAAGTAATCCCATTGAAATTCATCGAGAGATAAATAATCCCATTGAAATTCATCGACAGTTAAGTGATGTTTATGATGAAAAAGCTCTTCCTAGCCATGTCTTTGCGAAATAGTGGGAGCCGTTTGAAAATTGCCGCAGTGAAATTGAGGACGATAAGCAAGGAGGCCATCGATTTCGATTAAGGCTGGAGAGGTTTAAGGTGTTCGACAATTGATTCTTGCAAACAGGAGAATCACGGAGGTCGAAGTCACAACTGCGATGAGTTTTTCTCATGGAACTGTGCACTGTATCACTATGAGCATCTGCAGTTTCGAAAAGTGTGCACTTGTTGGGTGCTCGCAGTTGAAACATATTTTTGGAAAGTGAAGGTATCGAAGTTATTTTGGTTAATGATATGTCTGTTTATTTGACGAAGATATTAGCATGTAAGCCGCTTAAATAACTGTCTCTATATGGGTACGGTCCCTATGGCACACACTTGATCCTTAAATTTTTTTATAAGACGCTAATGACCGAAAGACTTTTCAAGTTTAAATAACAAGAAAAAAATCAACCGGATAAGGTCTTTGCTCCATTGTTGTACACTTTTGTCGAACTCACATTATTACATAAATACAACCGTTAATTATATTCACCTGATGATGTCTATGTCAGGTTGAAACTAGTTATGTAATATATTCTCGTTTTGTATTATCTATTATTAAAAACAGGTTTTCTTTTTGTCAAGCGTGGTGCTATTAAATCGCTGTTCGATATATCGTTACATTTCAACCAGAGGTACATTAAATCATCAGGTTATAAAAACCTTCGTCCATTTTACATTATTAAATATTAGCAAGTTAGAAAACCTGTTCTTACGAGACAGGGAATTAGAGAGAAGACTGTAAACAAAATCGAAATAAAGTTGAGTTTGGTGATTGTTATTGAAAAATTCTGTGATCGGGAAATGAAAAACACTCTTATTTTCATTACACTTTGAATTACTGAAAAAATCAGGAGTATAAAAACTTACTGTTCGGTTGTTTTTAGTTTTAAAGTGTACACCAGACACTACACCAACTCAAAAAATATTGTCCTCTTTAACTTCAAATTAGTCATTTTTTAAAATTATAATTTTGATTGAAGTAAACAAAAACTAATGAAACTTGAACACAGATTCTCACAAATACTACGTTTATTTTTACACACGTTTCAACGACAAAGTCCCCATCTTCACTGATGCACGAACTACAATAACTAAACTATAACTGAAGATGGCGACTTTGTTGTTGAAACGCGTTTGAATAAAATAATGGTACTATTTGTGAGATTTAATGTTCAAGTTTTATTCTACTATATGACAAGTCAAGTTTGATATTTATGAAACAATTCCTGTTCAATTGGAACATTAAGTTTCATGAAACATATTCGTAATTAGATACATACAATCGCCATTATGGAATTTTAAATTTGTCGATATAATATCCCACAATTAGACTACTATTTTAGGAATCTTCAAAATATGCACCCAGCTATACCTAAACGCGATAAAATAAATGGTGAAAAATCATTCCACAAATTTTCTCAACCACCCATCCCATAAACTAAAACTAATCGATACTTAAATATCGGTTCTATAATTAATTGTCAATCAAAAAGTGAAATTTAGCCGTAAGCCCTGTGTATGAAAAAAATTATATAAGGGCGCAAACTTAGACATAAACGCCTCCTTAGAGTAAAACGAATTTAATTCCTGAACATTAATATTTTTTGACTAGTGTTTGGGTTATTAATGTCAAGAATTTTATTAAAAATACAAAAAAAAACTTATTTATAACATCTCCATGTTTCATTTTTTGGATTTTTAACCTCAAAAAGGGTTACATCAGGGACTATATCTATGCACATAACTTATATGTAAAAAAATAGAAAACATTATCTATGGATGGAGGAGCTGCCACGTGTTTCAAAATTCGTAATACAAGAGTTATATTTGTTTAATATAAAGCGTGTTTTCAAACTTTGTCTACGCTAAATTTCATTGTTCTAAAAACACCACACTAGAAAGATTTATAAATGAAAACAATTATCTTCTTTTTTTTTAATAACCTCAAAATCTTTGTTAAGGAAAGTAGATGGCTATTAGATCGTGATAAGTAAAGAAAAATCTTAATTTTCATTTCTTCTTTTAATTTAGAAAATCAGAACCAAATTTAAGACAATATTGTGAGCTTCACTTCTTCACAAGAAAGTCCCAGAAACACCAAATATGGATTAATAAATCCTGGTGTTTAATGGCGACATGGTGATTAACACTTTTTGTTTAGGTCCTCTGATGATACTTTTTTATGGGAGTGGCTAAAATTACCACTCATTCGCTGCAACGCTTATGCGGAAAGAGCTATTTAAAAAAGGGGGGGGACTATGAAAATCGTTATAATTGTCTTAGTAAAACAAAATTGTTTTTTGCTTTTATACACTTGGAAATACGGTCTAATATGTAATTCAAATAAGTGTGTCTGTTTAAGTTGTATAAAAAACTTTGATGGGAAAAAACGTACGTTATTTTAAAAAAAAGAGAAAATTTCAATTTTATAATCACAGAGTATAATTTCTTAAGAAACTATTTTTTTTACAAACTACGTATATATATGAGAAACTATAAAACAAACACGATCTATAACTTTGTGGATATTCCAAACTAAGTTATTTAGAAGAAATTCCCGAACGGGTCATTGACCTATTCTTCTTTCCCCAAAACAATAAATATAAAACTTAATCAAATAAATATTGTCGGATACGGTTCACGATCAAGGTTGTAATTAATGTTTGATAAACCCCGCCTAATCAAGAACGTAACCGGGAACCAGTTTCCAATCTATGCGACCACTCTTTTAGCAGTCGCAACCGGTTGATTATATGTTTGCACTAATGTAATAATGTTGTAATACGACTAAGGTAAGAAAATAACTCCTTAATAATCAATAAGTTATTGGTATGATGAGCTGATGGTCAAGGACATAATATGTAAGTATGGGGTAGTGGATTGCAAATTATACCAGATAATACAAATTCCAGATTATTAATTTCCTTTTTTGAGAAATAGCAATTTGAAAGAGTTTACCTGAGCAACCCAGAGGTAACAATGAAATGTGAAGCTAGGACACGTTAAGGATACTATATATATATATATATATATATATATATATATATATATATAGTATGACCATAAAGTCCCATTTCCTTGCTAACAAAATAATTGAAATACAAAATCAAACTTTTGGAATTTTAGTGTTCAGATTTTACTCTTTGGTATTACAATTTGTTTTGCTCCACTACTGAAGGAAGCTGTAGGGTCTACTAAAATATTTAAACTCGTAGGGATAGGGGGGGTCTTGTAAAATCTTAATAACGAGAAAAAGTACAGGAAATATTTTTTGAACCAAACAAAGTATCGGCTGATTAAAGTTTGAAACAAACCATTCGGACGCATTTTTCATACAAAACAAATAATAGTTACAACAAACAAGTTGTTGTATAGTCTTTGAACGAAGTTAAAAGCATATTTTTCTTTATTACAACTTTACTAAGAAATTTTTGTCCTCTTGTGCTTTGTAACTAGTAGTTGTTCTAAATTTAACTTAGGTTTCCATTAGTTTAAATTGTGTATCAGACGCGGCCTTGGCTTTCCGGTAATTGATTGGAATTTCAATGAGTAAGGTCAAGGTTCATTGAAATGGTTTTCCGTCAACTGTCAAATCTTGATTTTCAATTTGACACAATTATTTGGATTACAAAAGTTATATTTTAGTAAATTTAAAGGAAATGATAAAACACAGTTATAAATATAATATAATCTATAATCGGCCCCTGTTTTTTTTTTTTTTTACCATTAACAAGGAACTCAACATTTATTGGAAGATAATGTCAAAAAGATTGTTAGGGTTTTTAAAGACTAGAAGTGGTCAAAATTTAATCAAAATATTTCGAGCCGAACTGAAGAAACTATTAAAGTCCTCCAAAGTTTATTTTTCTTAACTGATAACAGGGGGGGGGGATAGCGACGAATAAGTTTGTTTTATTTCATTTGCGTAACATTTGACCTAATTTTATAACCATCATTAATCAAGTCATTTATGATATTCTAGGTTTCTTTTTTTATAGACATCAACACGTATTGAATTACTATAATATTATTTTAAGGACTTTTTCAAAAAAAAACAAAAAACTACTATGGTCCTAACATCAACAAAATCTTAAGTCACTAGAGGTTTTTTGACTTTAATGACCGATTTTTAGGTTTTCAACTACAAAATGTGTGGGAGACGATTATGAATACTTTTGCTTTCCGTTAAATTTTTTTTGCTTCAGTCCTTATTTTTTTTACGATCATATTTTAGTGACATACTCACTGACGTACGAAACTCCTAATAAAACTAAAATATAAAAAATCGCTCCAACTGTTTGTTTTCCACAGATGATTAAGACTGACAAAATATTTGTAAGAAAATGGATATATCCGCAAAAAGCTATACTATTTTTGTGACCATTGTACTATTTCTTAACTAACATAAACATGAAAAATAAAGCAATGTTTTTAAAAATGTAATGATTCATTAAACCATAATGTGTTCATGTACTGGAGTAAATTTTGTTAAATTTTAGTTTACCATATTGTTATGTTTATTTTGCATTCCTTCTTAAGGCCATTTTAAGAAAACAAACCTTTTAGTTAGAGTTTTCTGTAATTTAAACATTTTTTTTTTTAAATATAGTATATTAAATATTTTAGAAAATATTGAAACAGTTTTATAAATTTTGAATAACTAACAGCAAAAAGTAATATAATTTTGTCACAGTATTTGGTTATATTGAACTATCTTCAATTCATATAACCCAATTTATATAACCCAATTATATAAATTTTTGGGTATATATAAAAATAAATATATATTTTATTTTATATATATATATATAAAATAAAATATATTAATTTTTTTATATATATAACCCAATTTCTCAAACTCAAAATCAAAAGTTTCAAACATAAGTCTATACATTGTTTTCAGAACTCCATGTAAGATCACATTTTAAGATAATTCTTTCTTGGTACATTTTTGAAATAAGCAACTATTTAGGAGTCTGAAAATTATTATAATTATTTTAAAATTATTGGATAAATTCCAAGCAATATGGATAAAAAATTGTAAACGATAATTTTGTTTGTGAAATCTGAATGTGCTCTCAAAAACACAAAAATGCATTCCATAACTTGATGCGGTTAATTTAACTCATCTACTGGTTTTAGGCAATTATATGGTTTAATTTTTGTATTAAAACTTTTGTTTTGGTTGTAGGACTGCAAATTCTAAGATGTTAACTTTATCTTCTAAACAGTTGCATATTTGATAAAGTAGTAAGAATAAATTTAAATGTTATTTTATATGGTATACTTTATTAATAAAATTCAGGTTCACATTAAACATTGTTGACACACACAACCTCTGAGGTTTCTTTTTTGAGGTTATAAATTGGGCTGTATACAAAAAAAAACAATTCAATTTTATCAACAACACAGCATATACCAGTTTAGATTTATTTGAAAATTTCAACTAAACCATATACGTTATACATTCTATTCTGGTTAATTTGTTTTTTCATTAAATAATTTATTATGTTTACTTTAGAAATATTTAATATTGTATAAAATCCTAATAAATTTTGTATATTTTAAAACTTAACAACAATTTTATTCTTGATGTATTTTATATTTAGTTATAATTGAATTTTTGGTGTCAGAAGATACTGCCTATTTAATTAAAAACATAAATCTTTTTAACATTTACCACTACACAAACCCCAACACACAAAATATTTAATTTAACTTTAGAGACAAAATGCTTGCAAAACATTCATCATATAATAAATATGTGACGTAATAAATACCTGCATAACTATCCATAGGTACATGATTAGCAGAAGATGATTCGAAGCTGATCAGGGTATGGTGCGGACTGAACTGGGCACTAGATGCTATGGTACACCCACGCTAATACGGGCACCGACCTTGAGAGGTAAACAAATAATTAGTCATTCCGTTTTTTTATTTGCCAGTTGTTTTAGTTTATTATTTATAATTCTTATAAACTAATTCAATGAGTAAATATGTAAATTTATAAATCTCTTATATATAAGAAGCCAATTTTTATTCTTTAACTTAGGGGAAATTGTTTAAATATTGGATAGATAAATACTAAACTGAATACGTTAATTAAAATTCTCAAATTTGGTATACAACTGTTTATGTGCTAGCCTACACACATTCTTCTATTGTCTGAAGGTAAAGGATTCTATTTTATTCAAGATAATATAAATTTATTATTCGATTTCGAAGAAATTTAAACCAATAAGCACCACGATTTGATTAAACCAGAAAAAAAGGAAATTTGTATTTACATCTATTATTCAACTTTTATGAAGTTAAAAATAATCTGATCTCTGGGTTGAAATATTTGTTAAAACATGCAAATTTTAGAAAGTCCATACTTAAATTTTGTTTATAAAAAATTGAAATTTGTTACAATAACAAATTTTGATAAGATTGAATATAAAAGAAGTTCTTGCCATTGAATTTCCATTACGTTGAAATTGTTTGTTAAAATTGTTAGGTCTAACATTATGTTAGTTTATAACTTCTACTTGTTGGCCAGACCTTCTTACATTTTAAAATTTATTAGAAGCTAATAAAAAATATTTTTACTTTAGTTTCTTGAATAGAATAAAACCATTGTCCACCTAAAATTTAAATATTTTAACAGTTATTAGAACTGGGTGGGAAGGCTTACTTTCATTGTAAACTTTGTAGAAATAAGATAAGAAATACAAATTATATACATGTTTTCAAAAATAATTTCAGTTTTATAGCACTCACAGTTTATAAAACAAACCTTAAATTTAAGTAAAGTTCTGTAACAAGGCAAAACAAAAGTTTAATTTAGCAGATTGTAGACTTATGGTACTATATTATAGAGGAACAAAAATGGAGAATGTTTTTGAATTTTAATGACAAATTTTAAAAAATCTGGAAAGTTATATTTGAGGTTTGCTTGAACATTCAAAAAATAGAAAATTTGCATTTAAGACCATATTTTATCCTTAAATAAAACTTTAATAGTATTTTCTAGATTTTATTTTCTGTAGCACAGAATAAAACAACACAGGAAGTAAATCCTTATACTTCAGGACTACGGAAATATAAACATATTCTGTTAAAAATTACACAAACGTACAATTAACCGACGAAACTTGTTCCAATTTTCAAAATTTCTTAAAACTCTTAAAATTATCATATCTCAGTTATCTTTGATACAAATTTTATTTCACCGTCAAAATAACGACAAAAAACGTGCAAGGTATATTTAGAAGTTTGTTTATACAATTTCAATACTTTAAACAAAATTAATATTCTAGACAGTTCGAATCATTTCTTGAAGTTTCTTTCAATTTCGAAAAAAAAAAAACTTGAATCGTCTCCAAATTTTGTGATAAAAAGTTAATAACTTGTCTGTTCATTTTACGGTTTCAAAATGGTGGCTGTTAAAATTTTAATTCTTATATTCTGTGGAAGATATGTGATTGGATTTTGTTTCTATATAAGAGGATAAAATTAATTTGTTTTAAAAAATATTTAAAATTAGGTTTTGAATTAGTTTCAAAGGTGCAATAATTCTTAAAAAAATAATTTGAAGTCAAATACTTTAAAAAACTTGTTTATACATTAATCCGAAACTAAATAAATAATTTTGTATAGGACACAATTTAAAATGATTATAGACTTTTATCTACAATAACTGAATTAGATTTAATTTAATATAAAGAAAACAGAATGTCAATTTTTATTTAATAAATAAAAAATCTTTTTTGTTATTTAAAGGTGTAAAACCACGTGGTTATCATAAAAATATATATATAAAGACCCCTAGCCTTAGAATATCGTCAGGTTTGGAAGAGAACAAGCTTTGTTCAAGAGAGATTTGATAGGAAAGATAAATCAGAGGGATCTAACCCAAGATACGATTAAAAAACATGAAGGTTCAGTTATATTTCTTAATAAAAACATAATAATAGAATACACACTACGTTCTTATTATTTAAATAGATTTTTTATACATTACTAAATTTTAAAATATATACTGGAATTTAATTTTCGTATAATCAATTAAATTTATTAACAATTATTTTATGTGAAATAAAAATATCCTTTTATTTGGAACTATAAGTAGAAGTTTAAATGCCAAGTTTCAAGGTAATACTCGTCCTTAAGTTGTAAACATTCTTTGAAATTTGATGACTTCAGTATCCAAAACATTTATGCACGTAGATTCTCACACAGAGTTCTCAGGTGTCTGAACATAGCTTTTATTGTTTTATGATCTTTGAATAATTTCTCGATAGCCTCATAAAACTGTATGATGCAATTTATTCTTGAACTGGTTTTCTCGCGGTAATCCTCAGTCATGTCTCTGGTTTGAATCTTAATTAATTTCAAATTGAAACAACGATGGAATCATTAAAATGCACCCGTAAATATTCTTATTATTTGTAAATTGAATCACTAGATAAAATGTGGTAATTTCTGTAGAGAATTAATTTTTTGTAGAAACTCTGAAGTCTAGTTAAAGTTAATAATTGTTTAAAATATCTGTCTTAGATTTAGTGTTCCAAAAGAAGAATTAGATAATGGATATTGCGTAAAATAATATTATGTCAATTTTAAGCTCACGTTTCTTTATTCTAGCGAGAATTATTAATTCAGTTACTTATGCAGTGCCTCATATTAAATACCATATATTTCTAAATGAATACGACAGCATGCGGTATCCAATACCTCTTCTCAGGGTATTGTATCTTCTTGTTATCTATCTCCTTGTATATTATACAGGATGATCATTTTATTGCAAGCAAGCTCGTAAACTATTAATTCTATAAAAAAACCTAAAAAATATGGAACTTTTTCGTGGAACTTAAATCCCGTTATGCTAATATTTAAATCCCAATTTGCGGATATTTATATCCCAATATAGTGTTTTCGGGTATTACACTAACTTTTAAGATTTTGTTATTCTTGGTTATGTTTTGATAAACCCACTCATTTAGGCATTAAAGACGCTTAATTTTTCAATAATTTGAAGTTTGGTGAATATTTGCTGGATGATTTTTCACTCTGTTGAATCAAGTTAAAAATTTAATATTTCCCCCGTTTTTATTTAAAGGCAACAAACCTTTTCGTTATCAACTCGTGTATAAGAAAGGAAGAAAAGAACATAAAATAAAGACCCCTAGCTTTCGAATATTCTAATAAGGTTAGGGTAGGAAAAGAACAAGAGTTGGTCAAGAGACCCAATGAAGGAGAAGGATCTAACCTAAAACTGCATGTTAAAAGGTGTAGATCCAGCTAGGATTCATCGGGTTTGATTTAATTAAACATAGTCTAGAAAGTGTGAATATCTGTGCAGGCGTAAAATTAAAATAACTTTACAGATATAAACTAGCTCAAATATGCTGTAATTATACAATTAGTAACCTAAGCTATGCCCAAGAATAAAAGTTTTAAAATTTATTGTAAAATCCGAAAATATCATAGAAAATAAGTGTTAAGAACTTTTATGTTAGCTGCCATATGAAAAATAGACTGATATCAAAGTTTGTAAATTAGGTTTTTTAATTAAATGAACAAGTAACAAAGGACTCCAATTTAAACTATTTCGTAAGATCATCAGTTTAAGAGATACTACCCTATAAAATAAAATCACCACTCTGTATACCTACATATGTGTATATGTATGTAAGTCTGTTTAACGTGTGCTCCAGTTACATTCTTGATGCCTTTAAGAATTCTTAGTATTGAATAAAATTTGATAATTTTTTAAAAAATAAATATTGACTTGTGAGATAATATTAGTTAGAATAAAACGTGAACACAAGATTTCACAAAAATTACGTTTACTTAATCACACGCGTTTCAATGACAAAGTCGCCATCCTCAGTGATACCTGAGCTACAATAACTGAACTATAACTGTTCAAGTTTTATTCTATCTAAAACGTTTTTAGACGAACTTTGTTTATCCTTTTTTTTTAACCAAGCGAAGAAATGGATTACACATATTAGTAATTTTGCTACAAACCCTAACTTTAAAATGGGTTTAATGAGTAATATTTCCATATCTTATTATGGAATTCATAATAAATTCCATTATGGAAAAAAAAGTGAAAAAGTGTCAGAAAATTCAAGTACTCTATTTGTAGTAAAATTACCAAACAGACAAAACATCTCTTACTTAAAATTTAATTCTATTTCAATGATGATTTATTTCTTATAAAATTATCCCACCTTAATGAAATGTTTATCAACATTGTTTAAAAATAAGAAATTATGTTTATTGTATTTTAAATAAATACCTTCGACAATTTAAACGAATTACTTTCTATGCTGTAAGAATTTCGGCACAATCCAATGAATACAATTACTGACACCTCTAAGCACATCCTCGGCCGCTGTCTTCGTTGACACTATTGACCTCTTCCAAACAAGTATTACTGGTTACATTTTTGGTTTTATTTTAAATGACTCACCATTTTGGTTTTTTGCATCCATACTTAAATTTAGCAACATTCTTTAAACCCAACAGCGGCAGATAAATGGAAATTCTTAACTCGTTGGGGTAATGTGATTTAAAAGAGTTAAATCGATTATTTTTTTCCAAAATGGCGTAATTATTAACTGGAATTTATTACATTTTTATGTGGTGGCATTAGATTCAGTAATTTTAGATTATCTTTGTTTAGTTTCCAATTATTTAAAATGAACTGTTTTAAGAAAGGCTGCATTTTAATTATATTTTACAATCTAAAAGGTAAAAAAATTAGAAATGTATTTAAATAATAAGAAATTAAATTTAAACTTTGTTTTAAGATATATTTTAAGTTAATATTAAAGATAATAATCGCTTTTTATGAACTCCTTACCACATGTGGAAAGTTCCAGAATCTTTTATTTGTAATGCTTTTAGTGAAAAGTTTTAAAGAATAAAATTGATTTAATTGTTAATATGATAATTACAAAAAAATACTATCAAGATAATATCAAGTATTGATAAACAAAATTCCAAACTTAAATATTTCATTTCTTTTTGCACATTAAACGCCTTTGATGCCTAACCTTTCATTTTATTACAGACACAAATTTTTATTTATTTTCTTTATTTCCACTTTTACAAAAATCCAAAAATGGACACGATTAGCAGCTGAAGAATTTTGCATGGTAGGTGTTAACTTTGGGAGAGACACTTGCAGATCCGGTAGACGGTGATACCATGGAGACAACCTCATTCCAAAATTAGTCGTCTGAGATGAAGGGGGGGGGGGCGGAGTCAGATGAATCAGAGTGGTAATAAGGTAAAACCCTGTCCGCAAAGTGTCCGTCTATAATATAGCAATGTTATGAAAGTGTTTTCTGCTAGAAGTGGGAAGTTGAATAATAAAGAAACAACCGTCCTCAAGGTTACACGAAGTCACTAATATTGTAATTCCCAAATGTTAAACACATCGAGGTCTGGAACTTACTTTTTGATGGGTTTAACGTAATTAAATACAAATTTTGTATTACACTATTTCTAACGTGGAATTTGTAACTCTTAAAATAAACAAGCTTAGAGGATATAAACAATTACCAAACGAACAAATGTCTACAAAAAACTATTACTCAGGGACAAACTGCGTTTCAATGACAATGGTTCATCAGTTTTTCATAAGTACACAACCTCCAAGGAACTCTAAACTTGGTTGTTGAAAAATCATCTCATTCGAAAAACAAATTGATTATCTTTATGAAGAATCTAGTTAATTGATTTCCCTTCACCTGAGATTATGAATTGACCAGTGATCCCACCCATAGTAATAATTTGACACCGTGTTTTTGCCCATTTACAGTATATATTTTAAATAAACACTCTAGAACTCAATTCTGCTGTAGATTCATTGTAATCGTTGAACATGTTTATTAGTAGGAAAAATTGGTTGGTAACTTTTAAAGCTGATTTTCAAACTGTATAAGAAATAGGTCAAAATTTATATTTTTTTTCTCTATAGCGACGTAAATTGACACAAATAAACAGTTTACCCAATTCACAAAAAATGGTTGTATTATTTCAATGCCGAATCAGCCTAAACATTAAAACAAAAATCAATAAAATCGAATGATTAAAAGCTCAACTATATTTTTTAGGCTCGTGAGAATGAGGTACATTTCAGTCAAAAAAAAAAAAATTAATTAAATTAAAACGTATTTCAAAAATATAAAAAAAGAGAGTGAAAATTAATAGTGCAAAATATTTTTTTAGAATATTTTTAAACAAGGGAATATATAAATCAAACAAAAAAATAAAATTGAAATTGTTTTTTCATTTTTGAATTTTTCGACTTGTGGATAGAAGTAAAAGATATTTAAAATGTTCAGGGTTTTGAAATTACTTTATTTTCTAGTTTGAAGAACAAAAATTCAACTATCCTTCCGCATCCACACTACTGAAGTAAGAGATTTACTTATCCAATATGACATAACAAATCGTTAAACTGTTTTCATATCTAAACTTTAACAAAGATTTAAAAACAAAATTCATATTTTATCATTAAATTCTTTCTAAATCTTATGAAACTATATACAAAGCTTAGTTTTAATGTTTATAAAATACTGACAGGTTCTAACATTATAAAAAATTCTCTATTCTTGCCTAACATTCTAAATTTATGAACTATCATTTTTAATGGAATTTTTTCGTGAATAGTCAAGTATTTAAACATATCTTAATTTAAAAGTTATATTGGTTTCTTATAATAAAACGCTGCTTCGTATTAATCATAAACACTTTATAAAATTCACTGCCTAACATATACAAGTAACAGTAAACCAATCACACAAAGTAAAATCACTGACCAGAAAATTGCTGAGATGACCCAATGAAACGAACAGTCCAATTAGATGTTGAATGCGGTAGGCAACAGACGTACAGACCAACTCGCAGGATCAGATAAGCAACTAATTTACTTCCAGCACGATTTACACTGTTTTATATTTTGTTTTTACGATGGGAATCGCCCTTGAATTTAAACCGTGAAAATCACTGTGAAAATGTAGGAAATCTTCTTTGACCATGGGAGATGTGATTCGGTCACCTTCAAAATATAAGTTAGGCAATATCGTTACCGGTTGGTCAAAGTAGTGGTAAATACAATCGATTATTATCAAGCAAAGAGTAGTCGCATGTACTGAAGGTTGCGAATTAATTTTGATTGTGTTTATATATTGACTAACTAGTCAAATTTGATTTTAATAATTAAAAATACAGTTCGCCAAAGTGCACAAAATGAGATATTACAGACTCATGTATGATTAAGAGACAAGGAACTACCGATAAACTGTTTCAAACAGTCGCCATTTTGAAATTTCCGAACATTTATATTGAGTACCAATCTTAGTCAACGAGAAGCAAACCTTAACTTGCTAATGTTGACTAAATTTTACTAAAATTCCGGATATTTAATTTGTTTATATTTTTGAGGTTAGTTGTAACTTTCATATTTTTAAAAGTTAAAAAAAGTTAGGACATTTTTTTGTTGCAGAATTTAAATCTATTGTTAGACGCAACATGGGAAATGGGTAAAGAATTATAATAATGATTCGAATTTGCCCCTAACCAAAATCACTAATTAGTAGATATGTAAGTTTAGATTTAGTTTATAAGCAAGACCCTAAGATGATGATAACCATGTTATCGAAATGTACATCAGGGCATTTAGTGGAAATAATTAATAAAGAACAATTAATCAGATAATTGTGTTTTATTTTAAAGTTTCTAGTGATTGTGGTTAGGGGCAAATTGTGAATTTCACCACAGTGCTCAACAAGATTGTAAAATAATTATAATATTCAAAAATATTTTTTGAAATTTTAACTCTGTGCCATTTTAAAATATAACAAACTACATTTCTATTTCACAAAGACGTCTAATGATTCGTAAAACTGAGCATACATAAAAATTTGACTAAATATGACCCCCCCCACACATACATTCGTATACACGAATGGGCAAAAGTCCCCATACATTGCAATATCTCAGCTTCTAGTTGGCTTATGAAGGTGAATAGACACATCAATGGAAAGTTATTGGTTGAGGATATCTACAGGTTGTGCTGAAATTCAGGTTTTATATACAGAATGTTAGGGGAAAATACAAAACCTACCGCATATCATTGTTTTCTCTCTTAAGTTACTATTAAAATTTTTTTGTTTATTTTGGAGAAAACGGTATCATATCATTCTACTTAGATACTGTGTAGAAAAATAATGTATAGTTACGTCATCAGATAGCAAATGTAAACACTTCCCAAAGGCTTGTCAAATAAATGTTTTTTTTCTGTTATACTCTAGTAATAATGAAATGTTTCCTCATAACTTCTAAGTAAAATAAAAGATTATATTTTTACCAACATAATGGGACTTTTTAAGAGTATCTTTATGGGGGAACATTGATAAGATTACATATAGAAAAGAGAGTAAAAGTTCTTAAATACATTTTTCGGAACTTGGGTTTGGCACGCTCTGTATACTGTTCCACTCAAGGTCTTTCTTACGCCAAGTAGAAACTCAGATATTTTAATGTATGCGGGAATTTTGGCCTACCCAGTATTTGTAGAGAATGACTTTATTTTGACGCAAAGTTAGTTCCTCTCTTACTTATCCCATCAAATAAATACACCATTAAAAATACAATAATAAAAAATTAGTCTAAACACATAACGTAAAATTCACAAGAAAAAAAATAATTAACACGTTCACTGCTGAAAAATAAGTATATACCATCACCTATGGCTAAAATTTTTTATGTCAAATCATTTCAGTTAGCCTGGTGCCGACTTTTGTCGGCGCGCGCCTCATGGCAGCGCTAGCGACGCCGACTAAAGTCGGCGCTTACACCCAACCCATTAAAAATAAAAGCTAAAATTACAAATTAACATGGTAAAACAAACAATAAATAAATCACAATCTTAAAGATGAATATTAAAACATATATTGATTATGAAACAGTTTTAAAACAAAATTAAATCGGCTTAACTGGTTGAATTTTAAAAACCAAGGCAGATTTGTAGGATATATTTTAAGATCCAAAAGTAGTGACATACCTTTTTGAAGTTGTTAGATAAGTGAAGATCGAAAAATATCATTAATCAAGAATCAAATTTTATACAAATGTAATAAGTGGGAACATGAGATGCTCATGTAAAAGCATCGTTTACAATTGGTTTACCAAATAGCTGGGAAGCACCATTTCAATGATTTTATTTAAGAATAGAAAAACAAATTACGTGTAAATTCTAAAATTCTAAACATATAAAAAACCTAACAGTTATCTCAAATATTATGTAAGTTAATCCAATGCTAACTTTCTGTGAGAAAATACTTCCATTGTTACCAAAGTTTTCATTCTGAACTTTAATCGGAAACATATTAAAGAAAACGCAATAAATCATCTATTGATTATTGAAATAATTTTATCGTATAAATCTATCATTAAGAAACCTATCATAAGAAAGAAAACAATGTTTTTCAATACACAGGACAGCTCGAGGGGAATCATTTGCCAGAAACAATAGTGGGTGCGTTACTACATTATAATATCAGGACCTGAAAGAGTCTCAGATCCTGATTCAAACATATTTATTTGCATATGTCGATTACAAAAAAATTCCATTTGTAACTACAGTCGGGTAATTTAAGTATTATTGATGAGATTATATTTTTCTAAGAATTATGCACACTAAGAATATAAATGAAACATACATTCTTACAAAATACCGGTTAATTATTTAACTCGTTTCAACGATAACGTCGTCATCCATAGTTATATTGTGTTCTATTTTATTCTTAGAAAAATACCTTCTAAAAAGTCAAACTCTGTTTTTATTCAGAAAAATCGTAGTAATACAACAACAATTTTTTCTTTCTTTTCTATGTTTGGTTTTCTAATATATGTTTCTTAGGTTTCTCTCTCACCACCTTTTGTGAAGTCTTTAAAGTTGTTTGAAAGTTTAAAAATAATTTGTTGCTTAAAAATAAAGTGAAATACTTGTATATACTTACACAAAGTAAAATGAGTACGCGTTGTGACAGTGGGCCTACTACATCATGTTTTAAATGTTTAAAGAACTTGTGTGTTTGTTATGTGTCGTGTGTTCGTAATATTTGATTTTAAACTAAGACAACGGTAAAACCCGCATAACACTTGAAAATGGCTGAATAGCCGAAACGGCCGTAGTGATATAACTACAGACAAACAAGACTATTGTGACGGTAAGTCTTATAATATATTTAATTAAAAATAAAATTGTACCTCTTGGAGCATAACTACATAAAATCATAAGAACATTGGTTTACGAGATAGTGTTTTAGTTTTTTATTTGTTTTCTACATTGCCAACATAAAACAAAAATATAGCCGCTTAATTAGGGTTTAAACCATGGACCAAAGTGGTTTTACCGTGGGGAACCTTACAATCTCCTACACGTTTAGTTAAAATAAGCTATTGTATGTTTATATAGTAACTACAGATGAGTTAGAACTACAAGAATTATATATATATATATATATATATATATATATATATATATATATTTAATAACCACATAAATATAAAACGTTTTTTAAAAATTCCTGATATTATGCTATAAAAAATTAAGTTTTTTAGTTTGAAATTTATTAGTTTTTTTCTGTAGAAATCACAAGATACAGATTTTTCAACTGCACAAAATTATCTAGTGTGAAACATTTTAGACTTTAGAATAATTTAATCTACCTACTATAAAGAAAGATTGGCATAATTTGTAAAATAAAATTTTAAAATTTGTTTTATTTTATTAAATTCTACTTATTAAATACCAATCTTGTTTACGAATAAAAATTAAAACTGAAATAAAATATTGATTCAGTTGAAAAATATTTATGAAACTGAAAAGTAACAACACGAATAAATTATGTAAGTCGTTGACATTTAAAATATAGAAACTTATAGCCTCTACAAATATTTTACATGGTCGAAATCAAAATCTTTCAAAGTTTGCATGAATTAAAAACTGGAGCTTACGATTGTGATAAAACATAGATTTTTGTTTCACTTGATTAAGTATTACTTAATTTTAGTTATTGAGTTAAAAAAAAAAAAAAGAAGAATAATTGCACTTTGCAGAAGACAACTATAATACTAAATAAAATAACATGGTAACAATAATATCACTTTGCGTTTTAGGCTAGATTAACAGATCACCTTTATTTAGGGAGCAAAGGTAGGACCTTCATGCTATCATGTGACCACAATAGAAACAATGGTGTTTTACATAAAAGAGTTTTTAAACAAAGGTTTTTTTTTTTTTACTTTAAACAAAATTGTTTTCTGAAAATAAGTGTTCGTAGTCCATGTAAATAACTGAAAGTTTCTTGGTAATCGGTTTAGCCGTTGATTATAGAGAAGAATGCAGATTTATAAACCAAATATAATGCACGAACGTCCTAACATTCATATATTTTTTTACAGATATATTTTCAAAATGATCTAAAAAGAAAAAAGTTTTTTTTTCAAAGTGTGGACCATATTCTTTATTAACTACATTTATATATATATATATATATATATATATATATATATATATATATATATATATATATATTGTGCCGGACTCTTACCGACTAAAAAACCTCCTCTTTTCCTCTTGACCTCCCGCTTTGGCATCGCCTATTCACCATTCTTCAAAGTGGGTGTCATGCTAACAGATCTCTAATACCTAAAAATCATTAAACTTTCTTCTCTTTACTACTGCAATTGCCTCTACAAATTTATCCACATTTCCCAGGTGTATTTACTCTGAAGCATAATCTCCACCACATTATCTGGAGTTATATTACCAACTTCTCTTATTAGTTGTTGCCTTTTCGTATCCCACTCCTTGCACTCGAAAAACGTGTGAAGGACGTCATCCTTTTGTTTGCCACATCACAAGCATTCTGGGCTGTCCCTTTTTTTTCATTTTATTGAGATACACCCCAAAAACCCCATGCCCTGATAACAACATGGTCAGATAATGATTTATTAACTACATAGTGTAGCCTAGTTTGTCACAGTAGATGGCATGAACTGCATTCAACTCCAATGACGTCATTCATATACATATACATAATAATGTAACCTAAAGAGGCTGCAACTAAAGATATCCATTTCCTAAACTGGTTTCTGAGGGCTTTGTCCTCTCAATGTGCGAACTGCTAGGATGCAATCAAGACGGCTGTTTTGGCAACTAAACCGAATAAGTCATTTGAATTACAATCTTTTATAATTAAATTAAACTAATTTACCGAAACGTCTTTGTATATGCTCAGATGTTAGCTGGTGAAAAAGTTGATAATATTATCTTTGGTCACGAATTTTCTACTTCAAACACGAGTTGAATTGTCATACATTTTGGTCAAATAAAGAGCTGTACAGGAGATCTTTGCATATGTTTTAAGAAATGTAAACATAACCTGTAAATGTAAAACAGCTGATTACAAAAATCAGGTGGTAATTAACATTTTCTTACTAATACTGATCTCTAGAATGGTAACGCTTTAGGTTTTTAATGGTTGTATTTTCTCGTCACGTATTTGAAATAAAATTGTTCATACTTTTTAACGTTGTATAACATTTTATATTCCATTAATTGAAACGTATAATTTCTCTATTTTACAGCGTATAGATCTTTAAAGTAAGGAGTCGAAAACAGTTTGATAAACCCTTAAAAGTATTAAATATTCAATCATGTGTAGTTAATTGTTTTACGAAACGATTGTGAATGCTGATAGACGTGACGAGAGAATTACTTTATACAAGAAAGTTTAGATTAGATTTAGAAATCAAATCTTATATATTTTTATCTATTCAATGGATATATCAAAACATATGTTGAACAATAAGAACTATATATATATATATATATATATATATATATATATATATATATATATATATATATATATATATATACTTTAAATATATAAATATTTGCAATATTTTAAAACATGCTTATTATAAATGAATCACAACTTTTTCCAAAACATATGTTGAACAATAAGAACTATATATATATATATATATATATATAAATATATATTCTATATATATATATATATATATATATACACATATTATATATATTTGCAATATTTTAAAACATGCTTATTATAAATGAATCACAACTTTTTCCAATGATTTCAAGTGTTATGTTGAACAAAAGCTCAAACACAAGATCTCACAAAAACTACGTTTTTCCAATCAAACGCTTTTCAGCAACAAAGTCGTCATCCTCAGTTATACATGAGCTAACAAAACTATAACTTGATAACTTTATAGTTTTGTTATTGTAGCTCATGTAAATTTAAAAAATGAAAAAAAACCTTAATGTATATGAAATATGGAAAATTTTATTAAAATCTGTAAAACCAATTTTGAGAAATTAGTTCAATTTAAAAGCTACATGGACGATTTTTTGGTTTTTTAAATCGATAACTCACGAACCAGACTTTAGGGAGAAATTACTATCAATAAGTTTTGTTTGTGTTTTTAGAGGCTCCACTAGAACAAAATTTAATGTAAACCATTGTAGCAGATTTTTAAAACAAACGATTTAAAAAAATCAAGAAATATGATCAAAACGTGCCTACAAAGAAAATCTGATTAAAATTTCAACCTGTAGGGTACAGATCACTTCATATTAGCTGAAACAGACGGCAAACATCATTCGAAAAGCCTTTATTTTACACTCAAAGGATCTCAAAAAGTAATGAAAAAAATTTCCTTAAGATTTTGTATACTTTCCCTATGTGAGAAAGTAAAAATGAGAAACAGAATATTAATTTGCTATAAAAATACCACATCATAAAATGTGATAGCTGAGACGAATGCACATAAAATGTGATATTTGAGATGAATGCACATCATAACCTGTTCTGATGGAGCAAAATATCTAAATGGTAAACAGCAACAAGGTTAGGTATGCACGGGTCGAAGCTCCCTTGAATGAATAACTAATCTTACATCTTGCCAAAGGCTGAATCCATGACGTGTATTTCACAGCAGTAAGAGATTTAATGCAATTTATAAAGTCAAAAGGTTATAACAAGCAATATAAGTGTATGTAATGTTAATATCAAATCATTTGGAAAAGACTCATTAGCAGCACCGTAGCTGGGAGTAGTATAGATGTCTCGTAATGTGTCTGCTTGGAAGATCCTGGTATGTCCTTGAACCCGCTCCTGAGGTCGCATCCTGCTGCTTAACATATTCATTTGTTGAGGAACCCGTCAAGACGTTTAGTAGTTTGGAATTATTTTGTATTTAAACTGGTTTCGACATCGTGGGTGGGTGTTATTATGTTGTATCACGAGACATGCAATCGTAACATTAGACTGGTGATTAGTTCTATTTACGATAATGAAACAATTAGTTTATTTCTGCATCTAACGTGTAACTTATAATAGTGTGGACGAGGCTTAACGAGCAGTCATATGAAAGTAAAATGTAAAATAAAATTTGAACCATTTTCTATCACTATTTCAAAAGGTGTTTACCCCAAATTAAAAAACTTTCTCACTCACGAAGGTTTTTTTGTTTACATTTTTATGAATTTAAACGTTTTTTCGATACTTTTTGCTTAGGGTTACAAAAATATCAAATAAATTATTATTTCAATACAAATTAACCTGTTTCTCCCTGAGATTTTATTTGAAAGTTAATATAACTTATATATCAATGTGTATTAGACTAAAATACAAACAATAGTCGGTTCGTTAACGCTTCCAAAATATTGTATTACCAGCCACAGAGGATGAAAGTTGGTCCCAATCAACTTCTCTGTTATTCCCAATGAATGGTAAAACACATATTGAAGAGCATATACCCAACAGCAGAAACAATGTAGCATTTAAATTCAAAAAGCACATCCGCAATATAACTTCATTAACACTCTTCCACGTCCAATTTCCGTCCCTTGACAGATGCTGGCACCTGGCAGCCCGCTCCAAAACCAAGCATCGCCTGATACCGAACACAAAGTCCATTCGCCGGTCAAGCTAGCTTCTCTAATACCCGGTCCACAGTCTAGATGTGATAACAACATGGTCTACATTCTGCATCACTCATCTAACAAAAGTTTTTTTTCTCTCTAACCTTACAAGTCTCATACAACATCATGTTAATTTACAGTTCGTGCGTTTTAGTTTAAATAACCTAGTTCAAAATGTTAAAATAACCATCATTTTTCTCGGTACATGCTCACGTGAACTGCGACAGGATTAACCAGGTACTTCAACCTTACAGATTTTGTCATATTATATATTTTGTTAATTTTTAAAATAATTTGTTAATTATCATGTATTCTTTAAAATATGTATTTCATGTTTTATTTAATATTCTATTTTCTTTTGAAACTAAATGATTATAAAAATTTTCTTTTCTTAAAACATCATTTACAAAACCTTGTAAAGGCACATTTTAAGTTTTGAACAATTTTGTGAAATAAGTGCAGACTAATGTTGAACATTAAATGATCAGAATATCCTATTGAACATGTCAAATATAAAACAATTAGAGAAATTTCTTCTAAATCAGAAAATTTCGTTTTATAGACTTTTGAAGAATCTTACAAGTCTTATACAAGCTTTCTTTTAAAACAAAACTATATATATAAATAAATTTATAATCATCTAAGAAGCTTTTAATTACTATCTTAACGAATTTCTGTGATGCAATTAATTTACTTTAATTTTGACAAATAACCAGATATTTTCTTCAATAAAGAACATTAATGCTACAACATGTCTGATCTTGCACAGACGCTAAAAGAAACGTGTTTTTTGTTTGCCACAGCCAATATGCTGGTAGGAGAAATAGAGAAATTCTTGTCTCATATTGCGCAAACCAGCGAATCATCCTAGCAAGTTTCGTCCTGTTGGCAAAACACGTTTTTGCATCACATAACTTCAGATTTTCAAGTGCATAAAAGTGATGTCCTTTTTTTTTTACAGCTGACTTTACTGAACTTTAACTAACTCATATGATTTATGTGCCTAAATTTACTTCCGCAAATATGTGTTCCTTCAAACTATTTTCTAGATGTAGACTTTGTAATTATTTATAAATTATATAACAATTTATTGGGTGGAGCCTGCATGCAATTTTCGGTCCTAACAACCTCCAAGAGGTTAGTTTCTAAATTAAAATAATTGACGTCAATTAACAAAATTTCAAAATTCTAAATTATTTTTCCTTTTTTTTTTATTTAAATATAAATTTATTGGCCAATACAGTTTTTTTTTTAAGAAATTTTCAAACCAATTATATTATGTTACTTTAGTTTAGTGATAAACATGTTAACTATAGATATGATCTTTTTTGAACTTAAAATATCAAGCTCTTTTATATTTTGTTAAATTCTGTTACTGTTTAAAAGGAAACTATCATCTTATAAACTAAACTAAAAAGGGGGGATAAGTTTTTTTTTGAAAATCTTGATTAATTTTTTTTAATTATTATACTTTTACTTTAAGGGCGTATAATCTTTTTTTTGATTAATTATAATTCTGTGAATTATTAAGCTGTGCTCATTGTCTTTTTTTTTATTGTTAAATTTTTGTAACTATAAATATATATATATATAAACTAAAAGGGGGGGATAAATTTTTAGAATCTGTTGATTAATTTTTTTTTTTTTTTTTATCTAAATTATTATATGTTACAATTAAGGGCTTATAACTTTTATAATTTATGATCTTGTTAATCATAAGTTTTTTTTTACTGATGATTTGTGTCAGGATGTTTTTTGTTGTAAATGACAAAGTCTGAACCGTCGAAATTTCTTTTCTGTTTTCAATAAACTTGAGCCTTGTTAATTATTAAACTTGTCTTTGTCTTTTTTTTATTTTTCATTTCTAAACATTGTTACCATTTTGGTTCCGCCTTTATTAAATTTAAGTCCCCTGGTAACATGTTTCTGGTAGCAGAGCGTGGTTGATTCTAGATTCTAGTGTGGTTAAATTAAATTATAGAGTTGTTAATTTAAATTCTGGAACCGTAGTTAATTTTCAAAATTTTGCATTGGAACTATCTAAATTTAAATTCAAAATTATCTTTGTTAAACAAGGCTCATTTTTATGTTTTGCAGCTTTTTCAAATACTGCACAACTGTTGCTGATGAAATTTTTTTTATTTAGTTTAAATATTTAAATCTCTATAAATCTATAGTCTCTTTTTTATTATTTATTTATTTTTATAAACACTTACACAAAAACTTCTAAACCAATTTTGATAAAATTTTTTTTATTATTATTTTGTCTGCTTAAATATTTTTTTTTATATATATATATATATTTACATACACTGCACACTAGTCATTCACTGAATTTGATCCAGACAGCGGGCTCATTCGGGAATCCAAAAAAAAAAATTTAAATAAATAATAAAATCCAAAAATAGTTAAAAACAAAAAAAAACAAAAAAAATTCAAAATCTCCTTCAAAAATTTTCTCGAGTTTTCTTTCGCTTGTCTGTATTAATTCATACTTACACACACACATATACACAACAACTACACTACATATAATTCTTGAGTCATTCTCTGGCTCTTTCACCTTTTTGCATCATCTTAAAAGAAATTTTTTTTTTAAATTACTTGGTTTATTTTTTTTTATTTTATCAGCAATAGTTAAAATGGCAGTAAACTTGCTGGGTTTGGTAAATGACCTAAAAAGAACTGAACTCACCTTCGAAGTCGTGGCTAGAGGTGGTGAGCAAGACACAATAGCAGAAATGCGAACCTCTCTTAGGTCCCTTTTACAGAATAGCGTTGAGCCCGAATTCGGAAATTTCACCGAAGAGATCCTTTTGCAGCAGATATCGCTAGCGCAAAACTCCTTATTTATCTTACAGGATGACCTGGAGAACTTAGATCCAGAAAAGGGTTACAGAATACATCGTTTTCGCGCGCGGATGAATGCGTTCGGAAGACGACTAGATTTCCTAACTCGGGTGCAAACTGAGCAACTAAAAGTTGCAGATAACAACGTGCCACGGGATCTGGCCGAACTACAGAACAATTTTGCAACACTCGAAGAAAAATTTAAAGCTTTCGATCCTCAGCAAACCACTCCTAGCAGTTCGAAAGGCTGTCCATACATTTCCTTATACGGAAAATTAAGTCATCCTGCCGAACAAATAATTAAGACAATTCCTCAGACAGATGGGTTCGACCTTGACAAATTATTAAATTTTTTTAAAATTTCTTTAAAAATAGTCAAAACTTACCCGGACGTAGCTTTAAACATTAATAATGTTCTGATGCCCTATGCTCAGGGCCCTTTAAATTCATGTCTGATTAGACACCAGACATTTAAGACTTTTCACAAAGAGGCCTTAAGTCTCTTCATACCTTCGAAAAGGTTGGCTTCTCTAGTGCAGGAGTTATTTTATAGGCCCCAGAAGACTAATGAGGCGGTGCACATTTTTGTTAATCAAATTAAAGAGGCTGCAGAAACTTTAAATTTAGATAAGTCCGAATTGGAGGTCACGGACGTCATTCTGGAGGGACTGTCTCCGGAAGTCCGCAACTGCTTAGTTTTTGTTGCCAAACCTAAAAATTTTGCAGACTTAGATCGGCTCTGCGCACATGTCAATAATGTCATGTATACTGACAGGCAAAGGGCTCCATTAGTGAGACCCGAAGCTAGAAGTACTGATTTTAGACCTACAAGACCAGTGGTCTGTTACAGTTGCGGTCAGCCGGGACATAGAAGCCCAGAATGTCGAAACCGGCCTCCAACAAGGCAATATCCTCCAAAAAACAGGCGCAGGCCAGTTTCCCGTTCAAAAACCAACCACATCGGATGTAAACATAACACGAAACCACATTTCTTTAATAAACCATCTTTTCAAAATTTAAACTCAATTTCCTATTTAAGAACAAACAATTTCGGCAATAAAATTCAAAATTACGTTACTCCCATCTGTTATCATTGTGGCATACCCGGTCACTATATCTGGGGTTGTAAATTCTTCTCTCTACGGAATAGGTCTAGGCAAACCTATTCCAGCTCTAAGCTTTCCAACTACAAACTTCAAAAAAAAAATAACATTTCTCTTAAATCTAGGGGTCTGAACGATCAGTTTTTGCCTTTGGTGGAAGTAGCTTTTGGGCAAATTAAAGTTAAGGCTCTGCTGGACTCCGGTTCAGTAAGATGCGTCATTTCTAAAGCCCTTTTTAAAAAATTAAAGAACACCAAGGCTTTTAAATCCATAACCAGGGTGAAGGCTGATTGTGTCACGGCTTCTGGAAAAAGGTTGCCCATTTCCTACTCTTGTCGTCTTCATCTTAAAATGGAACATTGTAGTTGGAATGTGGATTTTCTGGTGGCGCATAAGTTGTCGTGTCCTCTGATCCTCGGGTCAGATTTCATATCTAAAACGGGACTGGTACTTGATCTTTCAGCAAAAAACTTCTATTTCAAATTTTCAAGGTCTATTGTTTTTCCTCTATGTAATTTTAGTAATTCTGCGTATAAACCTATAGTGTCCACAACATCTGAATCTACTGCTCCTGATCCTTTAGGTCATCTTCAAAAGAACGATAAAAACACCATTCAAAAAATAATTAATGATTTTCCTCAGGTACTCACAAAAAGGTTAGGTTTAACACATCTAGTTGAATACGATATTCAACTGAAGGACAACACTCCGGTCAAGTGTTCTCCATACCAATTGGCACCTCCCAAAATGGAATACCTCCGCGAACACATCAACGAATTGTTAGATTCAGGAGTAGTAGAACCCAGCCGGTCGGCATATGCATCCCCTGTTTTTCTGGTTCAACATCCCGAAAAGAAAACAAGGATGGTGATTGATTATCGGAGGCTCAATCAAAACATCGTCGTCGAAGCGGTGCCGCTACCTAATTTACATCAAAGTTTTAACTGGTTTGTCGGTGCCAAATATTTCACAGTATTCGATCTAAATTCAGCTTATCATCAAATCCCTTTGTCTCAAAAGTCCAAACAAATTACCAGCTTTTGTACTCCTTGGATGCTTTATCAGTTTACTCGAGTCCCTTTTGGACTCTGTACTGGTGCCCAAGTGCTTACCAGACTTTTGGATCAGGTCTTCCATGACATCAAATTCAAATTCATTTTTAATTATCTGGATGACCTAGTCATCTACTCCAAAACTTGGGAAGAGCATCAAAAACATCTTCGGGAAGTCCTTACTCGTTTGCGGCGGGCTGGCTTGACTGTTAACCCAGATAAGGTCCGTTTCGCTGTGAATGAGATAAGCTTTTTAGGACACCTAGTTTCTTCTCGTGGCGTGCAAATCGACCCATCTAGAACAAAAGCAATTAGAAATTTTCCGCAACCCAAGAACCCTAAGGCCGTTTCCAGATTTATTGGAATGGTCAACTTCTTTGCTAAATTCATTCCAAATTTCGCGGAGCACGCTGCGCCTCTAAATCTGCTTCGGAGGAAGGGCCAAAAATTCTCTTGGCAAGCTGAACAAGAGAAAGCTTTTAAACATCTTCGGGAGGCAATAACACAGCCTCCGGTTCTCCGGATGGCCGATTTCGCCAAACCATTCATCCTGCAAACGGATGCGAGCTCGGTGGCCCTTGGAGCAGTTCTACTCCAAGAAATTGACGGCTCACGACAGCCCATAGCGTACGCTTCACGTACTTTAACACCTGCAGAAAGAAAAGCCTCATCTGCATATGAAGCCGAATGCCTAGCAGTAGTTTTTGGAGTAGAGAAATTTAGGCAATATCTAGAACATCGGGAATTCCTATTAGAAACCGACAACCAAGCCCTTTCTTGGCTTTTAGCACGTCCTCGTCAACTTGGTAAATTAGGCCGATGGATTGCCAAGTTGACTTCATTGAAATTTAAGGTAGCGCACATAAGAGGAACTCAGAACATCATAGCAGACTCCCTCTCGCGCATGTTTGAACCGGAAAATTTCAACGAAGAAAATGTCACCTTTTCGTGTACCAGTCTCCTCACAAATTTTCCTCTAGCTTTTCATGACATCCAGACTCATCAAAAGGCCGATCCTATTTTGAAAAATATCATTGCCGACCTCGAACAGAACATCTCTTCGGAGAAGTACTGTTTAAGTAAGGGTGTACTTTGCCTGAAAAATCATCTGGAAAAGCCCACCAGAATTTATTTACCTCAGTCCTTAGTCGACCTGGTGATTAATTATCATCACGACTCCGTTGTGGGTGGTCATCTTGGAGTACTTAAAACTTTGTTTAAGGTAAAGGAGAATTTTTATTGGCCAACTTTAAAACAGGATGTCACGTCTAAAGTGCGAGCTTGTTCGGTGTGCGCTGTAAGCAAACCCGCTCACAACTCCAAATTAGGATACCTTGCCTCAACGGTTCCCAATCGTCCCATGGAAAAATTACATATCGACTACGTCGGACAGCTTCCTAGGACAAAACAGGGCTACAACATGATACTGGTCGCAGTTGACCAGTTCTCAAAATTCACCTGGCTCATGCCTGTCAGAGATGCAACTTCCCACAGTACAATTAAGGCCTTAAGCCAAAACATTTTTCAAAATTTCGGTTTTCCAAAGATAATAATCTCTGACAATGCACAATGTTTTGTATCACATGTCTTCCGCAACTTTTGTTTTTCTCGCGGTATTAAGCATGCAACTTTATCTCCTTATCACCCCCAACCTAATAATGCGGAAAGACTTAACCGAAACCTTAAGGCAGCCCTTATCGCCTATCACTCCAAAAATCAATCCTCTTGGGACGACTCCCTTTGCTGGCTTCAGCTGGCTTTCAATTTCGCACATCATGAGACTCTTAAAGCAACACCTTTTAGCATTCTTTTTAATTTTCTCCCCAATACACCACTGAGTCTCAGCTGGAACATACACGATCTCCTTCCAAAACCTAATACTAATCCATCACAAGTTTGGCGCCAGGCCAAAGACAATATAATGAAAGCGCACCAAAAGGCCGAAAAGACCTATAACAAATTCAGGAAGCCTCATCTGTATAAAATCAACGATCTTGTCTGGTGTAAAACACACCCTCTGAGCTCCGCCATAGACAAGCGAGCTGCTAAATTGATGCCACGATGGTCCGGTCCCTTCCGGATCATTGATTTTCTTACTCCCGTTACCGTTGCGCTTTCTTTCGCCAATTCACCTCGTTTTATTAAAAAAGCACACGTCGAGCAACTCAAACCTCATCATATAAATTAAATATTAACAAATTTCTAGAACCTTCTCCTTTACGATTTAATTTTCTTTCTGATCTTTCTTGACCCGCACAAATTGTCATCTGGTAGTCTTCTTTCTGTGCACTGCAGAACATAATAAAATACGGAACCAAGCCGTGTTTCCTCTAAGCCAAATGCACATCTGTATGTTTGGGCATCGGTGGGTTGAGCTCTCCTAGAGCCCCTCCGTGCCGTAATCTGTATAGATGTTTGCAGGCGAAGAGATTTTGATTTTCCTTGTCCAGTGATATATCTCACTGTTTCCCGGACTTGACGCTTTTCAACCCATAGTCTGATCAACTATGAGGTTCCACTTTACGGCAATGGCCGCTACATGTACCTGACATGTTACCCTATCTAGACATATCTTAACATCGAGCACTTCGCGGGTGTAATCGATGCGACGAGAATATAGAGAGCGTCATGAACTCTTCTATTTCTTCGTCACCATAACGTCTTCGGACGAGGACATAGTGAGTCCATCTTCTTAATAGTTAAGTTTGGTGCATTTGTTCTTTGTTGTTTATCTTGGTGAAGGTATACTGACCGGTTCTGTCGAACTACATATAGTTAATGTGGCACTCGCTATGCATGTTAGTCTTAGTTTGTCTTTTGTTTATCTCGAGGTCTAAAACACCTGTCTGAGAGGAAATTTTTTTTTTACCCCTTAAAGCACACTCTCTCTCTCCTTTTCTAAATTTTGTGGGAGGCCCTTCTGGCCCCTTTTCTTTTCTACACTAACTCCGTCTTTCGGGGGGGGAGAGCTGTAGCATTTAAATTCAAAAAGCACATCCGCAATATAACTTCATTAACACTCTTCCACGTCCAATTTCCGTCCCTTGACAGATGCTGGCACCTGGCAGCCCGCTCCAAAACCAAGCATCGCCTGATACCGAACACAAAGTCCATTCGCCGGTCAAGCTAGCTTCTCTAATACCCGGTCCACAGTCTAGATGTGATAACAACATGGTCTACATTCTGCATCACTCATCTAACAAAAGTTTTTTTTCTCTCTAACCTTACAAGTCTCATACAACATCATGTTAATTTACAGTTCGTGCGTTTTAGTTTAAATAACCTAGTTCAAAATGTTAAAATAACCATCATTTTTCTCGGTACATGCTCACGTGAACTGCGACAGGATTAACCAGGTACTTCAACCTTACAGATTTTGTCATATTATATATTTTGTTAATTTTTAAAATAATTTGTTAATTATCATGTATTCTTTAAAATATGTATTTCATGTTTTATTTAATATTCTATTTTCTTTTGAAACTAAATGATTATAAAAATTTTCTTTTCTTAAAACATCATTTACAAAACCTTGTAAAGGCACATTTTAAGTTTTGAACAATTTTGTGAAATAAGTGCAGACTAATGTTGAACATTAAATGATCAGAATATCCTATTGAACATGTCAAATATAAAACAATTAGAGAAATTTCTTCTAAATCAGAAAATTTCGTTTTATAGACTTTTGAAGAATCTTACAAGTCTTATACAAGCTTTCTTTTAAAACAAAACTATATATATAAATAAATTTATAATCATCTAAGAAGCTTTTAATTACTATCTTAACGAATTTCTGTGATGCAATTAATTTACTTTAATTTTGACAAATAACCAGATATTTTCTTCAATAAAGAACATTAATGCTACAACATGTCTGATCTTGCACAGACGCTAAAAGAAACGTGTTTTTTGTTTGCCACAGCCAATATGCTGGTAGGAGAAATAGAGAAATTCTTGTCTCATATTGCGCAAACCAGCGAATCATCCTAGCAAGTTTCGTCCTGTTGGCAAAACACGTTTTTGCATCACATAACTTCAGATTTTCAAGTGCATAAAAGTGATGTCCTTTTTTTTTTACAGCTGACTTTACTGAACTTTAACTAACTCATATGATTTATGTGCCTAAATTTACTTCCGCAAATATGTGTTCCTTCAAACTATTTTCTAGATGTAGACTTTTGTAATTATTTATAAATTATATAACAATTTATTGGGTGGAGCCTGCATGCAATTTTCGGTCCTAACAACCTCCAAGAGGTTAGTTTCTAAATTAAAATAATTGACGTCAATTAACAAAATTTCAAAATTCTAAATTATTTTTCCTTTTTTTTTTATTTAAATATAAATTTATTGGCCAATACAGTTTTTTTTTTAAGAAATTTTCAAACCAATTATATTATGTTACTTTAGTTTAGTGATAAACATGTTAACTATAGATATGATCTTTTTTGAACTTAAAATATCAAGCTCTTTTATATTTTGTTAAATTCTGTTACTGTTTAAAAGGAAACTATCATCTTATAAACTAAACTAAAAAGGGGGGATAAGTTTTTTTTTGAAAATCTTGATTAATTTTTTTTAATTATTATACTTTTACTTTAAGGGCGTATAATCTTTTTTTTGATTAATTATAATTCTGTGAATTATTAAGCTGTGCTCATTGTCTTTTTTTTTATTGTTAAATTTTTGTAACTATAAATATATATATATATAAACTAAAAGGGGGGGATAAATTTTTAGAATCTGTTGATTAATTTTTTTTTTTTTTTTTATCTAAATTATTATATGTTACAATTAAGGGCTTATAACTTTTATAATTTATGATCTTGTTAATCATAAGTTTTTTTTTACTGATGATTTGTGTCAGGATGTTTTTTGTTGTAAATGACAAAGTCTGAACCGTCGAAATTTCTTTTCTGTTTTCAATAAACTTGAGCCTTGTTAATTATTAAACTTGTCTTTGTCTTTTTTTTATTTTTCATTTCTAAACATTGTTACCATTTTGGTTCCGCCTTTATTAAATTTAAGTCCCCTGGTAACAACAATAGAACTACAAACTCAGCATTCACGGACCACTTAATTGATAACAAACATTCTTACACCAGCATACAGGATAACATGTCAGTGATACATAAAATAAATAAAGGACACACCATGAACGTCATCGAAGAATATGAAATTTATAAACACCACAAAAGCAACCCAGAAAAAATTTTAAATGAAAAATTGAATTTTGCTTCCAATTGCCTTTATGATCTGATATATTGCCAACAACATGAAATCAAGAAGACACAAGAAAATCTAATAGGGCACAAAGTACAAACTGATAAGCACTAAACAGAACTGCACATCATCTTTCCAAATCAGTTTTAAACGAAATACACCAGAAAGAGGTACCTCAAAAGTGTAACTATGTTAAACATAATTTATTTAAACTATTTAATATATGACGTGTACAGAAAATGTATAAAAATAATTGTTATAAGTGTTGTGTAAGTGTAAGTGTTTTGTGGACATAAAGTTGGCCTGAAGATGCTGCCTGTGGCAGCGAAACATGTAGCCACATAAAAGGAAATAACAAACAAGGACTACATTTGACTGACACAAAAGTATGTATAAAAAGGTAAAACACAATCACAATGAATTTATCCAACCGTAAAACGTTTAAGTTTGATTATTTCTTCATATGAGTTGTGTTTTGTTCAAAGGTACAGTAGTACACTGTTATTTCTTTGTTTATGATATAGTTATGTCACGTGATCCTCTAGGCAGTAGCCATATTTTGTTGACAAAAACGATTTATGAAATGTGTGAAACATCCAAACTGCGAATTTTATTCTTCAAAGAACTACTAGTTAGGTTCTGTTTTTCGGGAAATTGGACATTCTTTTTTCGGAAATAAATTTTACCTGTAACTCCTCAGTTTGTTCAACTTTAAAATCCGCATAAAGTGGATTGTAATAACAATTAAGAGTGTTCTTACACTATTGCAAATAAAATCGATAAAACATAACCTCAAAATGAGCAACAACAGGTGGCTATATTATGTTGGTGGCATTTTAGTTCAACTTAAGTAATATTAGTATATAAACTAGGTTTTACTATTTATGAATATAGTTTTAAAATACTCAAAAAGTGTCAAAATGGCGGTAGCTTGAAACGGTTAAATAAAATGGGCGATTAGCAAGATAGCTCAAAATTTAAAAACCGTATTATTTTTAATATACGTACAATTCAATGTCTTATATGAGCTCAGCACGCTAAAAATGCATAAATATTATGTATTTACACAAAATAAAGCAAGAGTTTGTTACCAGGGGACTTAAATTTAATAAAGGCGGAACTAAAATGGTAACGATGTTTGAAAAGAAAAATAAAAAAAAGACAAAGACAAGTTTAATAATTAACAAGGCTCAAGTTTATTGAAAACAGAAAAGAGATTTCGACGGTTCAGACTTTGTCATTTACAACAAAAAACATCCTGACACAAATCATCAGTAAAAAAAAAACTTATGATTAACAAGATCATAAATTATAAAAGTTATAAGCCCTTAATTGTAACATATAATAATTTAGATAAAAAAAAATTAATCAACAGATTCTAAAAAAATTTATCCCCCCCTTTTAGTTTATATATATATATATTTATAGTTACAAAAATTTAACAATAAAAAAAAAGACAATGAGCACAGCTTAATAATTCACAGAATTATAATTAATCAAAAAAAGATTATACGCCCTTAAAGTAAAAGTATAATAATTAAAAAAAATTAATCAAGATTTTCAAAAAAAAACTTATCCCCCCTTTTTAGTTTAGTTTATAAGATGATAGTTTCCTTTTAAACAGTAACAGAATTTAACAAAATATAAAAGAGCTTGATATTTTAAGTTCAAGAAAGATCATATCTATAGTTAACATGTTTATCACTAAACTAAAGTAACATAATATAATTGGTTTGAAAATTTCTTAAAAAAAAAACTGTATTGGCCAATAAATTTATATTTAAAAAAAAAAAGGAAAATAATTTAGAATTTTGAAATTTTGTTAATTGACGTCAATTATTTTAATTTAGAAACTAACCTCTTGGAGGTTGTTAGGACCGAAAATTGCATGCAGGCTCCACCCAATAAATTGTTATATAATTTATAAATAATTACAAAAATCTACATCTAGAAAATAGTTTGAAGGAACACATATTTGCCGAAGTAAATTTAGGCACATAAATCATATGAGTTAGTTAAAGTTCAGTAAAGTCAGCTGTAAAAAAAAAGGACATCACTTTTATGCACTTGAAAAATCTGAAGTTATGTGATTCAAAAACGTGTTTTGCCAACAGGACGAAACTTGCTAGGATGATTCGCTGGTTTGCGCAATATGAGACAAGAATTTCTCTATTTCTCCTACCAGCATATTGGCTGTGGCAAACAAAAAACACGTTTCTTTTAGCGTCTGTGCAAGATCAGACATGTTGTAGCATTAATGTTCTTTATTGAAGAAAATATCTGGTTATTTGTCAAAATTAAAGTAAATTAATTGCATCACAGAAATTCGTTAAGATAGTAATTAAAAGCTTCTTAGATGATTATAAATTTATTTATATATATAGTTTTGTTTTAAAAGAAAGCTTGTATAAGACTTGTAAGATTCTTCAAAAGTCTATAAAACGAAATTTTCTGATTTAGAAGAAATTTCTCTAATTGTTTTATATTTGACACGTTCAATAGGATATTCTGATCATTTAATGTTCAACATTAGTCTGCACTTATTTCACAAAATTGTTCAAAACTTAAAATGTGCCTTTACAAGGTTTTGTAAATGATGTTTTAAGAAAAGAAAATTTTTATAATCATTTAGTTTCAAAAGAAAATAGAATATTAAATAAAACATGAAATACATATTTTAAACAATACATGATAATTAACAAATTATTTTAAAAATTAACAAAATATATAATATGACAAAATCTGTAAGGTTGAAGTACCTGGTTAATCCTGTCGCAGTTCACGTGAGCTTGTACCGAGAAAATGATGGTTAATTTAACATTTTTGAACTAGGTTATTTAAACTAAAACGCACGAACTGTAATTAACATGATGTTGTATGAGACTTGTAAGGTTAGAGAGAAAAAAACTTTTGTTAGATGAGTGATGCAGAATGTAGACCATGTTGTTATCACATCTAGACTGTGGACCGGGTATTAGAGAAGCTAGCTTGACCGGCGAATGGACTTTGTGTTCGGTATCAGGCGATGCTTGGTTTTGGAGCGGGCCGCCAGGTGCCAGCATCTGTCAAGGGACGGAAATTGGACGTGGAAGAGTGTTAATGAAGTTATATTGCGGATGTGCTTTTTGAATTTAAATGCTACAGCTCTCCCCCCCCGAAAGACGGAGTTAGGGTGGAGTCAGAAAGGAGGCCAGAAGGGCCTCCCGCAAAATTTTGAATAAGGGACAAAGGGCCAGAAGGGCCTCCAAGAAAAGATTGAAGCAAAGGGGCCAGAAGGGCCTCCTACAAGCTTCTGAAGAAAAGGGGCCAGAAGGGCCTCCTACAAAATTTTGAAAACAGGGCACCTGATAGAAACAACGCTTCATAATGCTTTTATAATCACCACTCTAGGGTGTAGCCTCCTTCGGCACTTACTTATTAAATTTTTGAAATTTCTACAGCGTCTCAGCTCTTCCTACCTATCATTGGGACAAGCCCCGTACAGAAAGAGCTGAAGGGTGACGCAAAGGTCGACATTGCTGTGCATGAACTGACTTTGTACTCTAAGGTACGTGGGGAAAAGGGGTGGAGTGGCACCTCGGGAAACCAAGTGGAGGTGACCACTCCGGGGACCAGGGGAGGGAAAAGTGCATAGCACTAAGGACTTCAGGAAAGGTCGGACTCAGACGGGGGGAGTATCCTCTGAGCCGACCTTAACATTTAATTACAAAAATAAATAAAAATAAAAGAAAAACTCCTGAAGCCTTTTTGGGTCAGATCATGCTCAGCGTCGTTATTTTTAAATTCCTCTTCTCCCATACGAAGAGAAATTTAAACTATTCACGGCTCTTAACAATTTCCGTGAGAAAAAAGAATTTTGAAGGGTCTAAACAAATAATCCATTTGAAAAATAAACAAAGAAGCAGTATGAAACGTTGGGGAGTCAAAAAAAAATTTCTGCTGCGCAAGGCAGGGCTTGTGGTGTTTGACTTAAGGTCTTATATGTGTATCATGTGCCCCAAAAAAAAAGGAATTTAATTTAATCAAAAAAATTGTGTAAAAAAAAATTTCATCAAAATATTTAAGTGATTATAAAAGTGTAGCAAAAAAAAGAGTGTGGCAAAAAGACAGTATAAAAAGGTGACCCACAATGTGAGAAAACCTAACTCCGGTTTTCTCAACCCTAATAAAAAACTAATTAAGGAACAAACATGTTGACCTGCTAATAAAAAAGACAAACAACCGAATAATTTAATCAAGACAAACAGGCCAACCATGTCGTCCTATATACAAAAACTGGGCCCCTATAATTTGGAAGAAGAAAAAAATTTTGCACACAATGATATATTATTAAAAGGTGTTCAACATTTCAATTTACTATTAAGCAAATGCCACCATCTGCATCAACCAGTCCACCGCCATCTTGCCTATTACTCAACATGATAAAATTAAAAAATAAATAAAAATAATTTTCCTTCAAGATGACCAAAAAAAATTCAAAAGCAAGCTCGGTATTCTTTAACGAGTCCACTAATCGCAGCAAATCCACTGCCATCTTAACCGTTGCTGATAATTATTTAAAAAAAATAAACCAAGTAATTTAAATAAAAAAAAATTTCTTTTAAGATGATGCAAAAAAAAAGAAAGAGCCAGAGAAAGACTCAAGAATTATATGTAGTGTAGTTGTTGTGTATATATGTGTGTGTGTAAGTATGAATTGATACAGACAAGCGAAAGAAAACTCGAGAAAATTTTGAAGGAGTTTTTGAAATTTTTTTTGTTTTTTTTTTTTGTTTTTTTTAACTATTTTTGGATTTTATTATTTATTTAAAATTTTTTTGGATTCCCGAATGACCCCGCTGTCTGGATCAAATTCAGTGAATGAGTCGTGTGCAGTGTATGTAAATATATATATATATATATATATATATATAAAAAAAAAATTTAAGCAGACAAAATAATAATAAAAAAAAATTTATCGAAATTGGTTTAGAAGTTTTTGTGTAAGTGTTTATAAAAATAAATAAATAATAAAAAAAAAAAGAGACTATAGATTTATAGAGCTTTAAATATTTAAACTAAATAAAAAAAAATTTCATCAGCAACAGTTGTACAGTATTTGAAAAGCTGCAAAACATAAAAATGAGCCTTGTTTAACAAATAATTTTGAATTTAAATTTAGATAGTTCCAATGCGAAATTTTGAAAATTAACTACGGTTCCAGAATTTAAAATAAACCACGCTAGAATTTAATTTAACCACACTAGAATCTAGAATCAACCACGCTCTGCTACCAAAAACATGTTACCAGGGGACTTAAATTTAATAAAGGCGGAACTAAAATGGTAACGATGTTTGAAAAGAAAAATAAAAAAAAGACAAAGACAAGTTTAATAATTAACAAGGCTCAAGTTTATTGAAAACAGAAAAGAGATTTCGACGGTTCAGACTTTGTCATTTACAACAAAAAACATCCTGACACAAATCATCAGTAAAAAAAAAACTTATGATTAACAAGATCATAAATTATAAAAGTTATAAGCCCTTAATTGTAACATATAATAATTTAGATAAAAAAAAATTAATCAACAGATTCTAAAAAAATTTATCCCCCCCTTTTAGTTTATATATATATATATTTATAGTTACAAAAATTTAACAATAAAAAAAAAGACAATGAGCACAGCTTAATAATTCACAGAATTATAATTAATCAAAAAAAGATTATACGCCCTTAAAGTAAAAGTATAATAATTAAAAAAAATTAATCAAGATTTTCAAAAAAAAACTTATCCCCCCTTTTTAGTTTAGTTTATAAGATGATAGTTTCCTTTTAAACAGTAACAGAATTTAACAAAATATAAAAGAGCTTGATATTTTAAGTTCAAGAAAGATCATATCTATAGTTAACATGTTTATCACTAAACTAAAGTAACATAATATAATTGGTTTGAAAATTTCTTAAAAAAAAAACTGTATTGGCCAATAAATTTATATTTAAAAAAAAAAAGGAAAATAATTTAGAATTTTGAAATTTTGTTAATTGACGTCAATTATTTTAATTTAGAAACTAACCTCTTGGAGGTTGTTAGGACCGAAAATTGCATGCAGGCTCCACCCAATAAATTGTTATATAATTTATAAATAATTACAAAAATCTACATCTAGAAAATAGTTTGAAGGAACACATATTTGCCGAAGTAAATTTAGGCACATAAATCATATGAGTTAGTTAAAGTTCAGTAAAGTCAGCTGTAAAAAAAAAGGACATCACTTTTATGCACTTGAAAAATCTGAAGTTATGTGATTCAAAAACGTGTTTTGCCAACAGGACGAAACTTGCTAGGATGATTCGCTGGTTTGCGCAATATGAGACAAGAATTTCTCTATTTCTCCTACCAGCATATTGGCTGTGGCAAACAAAAAACACGTTTCTTTTAGCGTCTGTGCAAGATCAGACATGTTGTAGCATTAATGTTCTTTATTGAAGAAAATATCTGGTTATTTGTCAAAATTAAAGTAAATTAATTGCATCACAGAAATTCGTTAAGATAGTAATTAAAAGCTTCTTAGATGATTATAAATTTATTTATATATATAGTTTTGTTTTAAAAGAAAGCTTGTATAAGACTTGTAAGATTCTTCAAAAGTCTATAAAACGAAATTTTCTGATTTAGAAGAAATTTCTCTAATTGTTTTATATTTGACACGTTCAATAGGATATTCTGATCATTTAATGTTCAACATTAGTCTGCACTTATTTCACAAAATTGTTCAAAACTTAAAATGTGCCTTTACAAGGTTTTGTAAATGATGTTTTAAGAAAAGAAAATTTTTATAATCATTTAGTTTCAAAAGAAAATAGAATATTAAATAAAACATGAAATACATATTTTAAACAATACATGATAATTAACAAATTATTTTAAAAATTAACAAAATATATAATATGACAAAATCTGTAAGGTTGAAGTACCTGGTTAATCCTGTCGCAGTTCACGTGAGCTTGTACCGAGAAAATGATGGTTAATTTAACATTTTTGAACTAGGTTATTTAAACTAAAACGCACGAACTGTAATTAACATGATGTTGTATGAGACTTGTAAGGTTAGAGAGAAAAAAACTTTTGTTAGATGAGTGATGCAGAATGTAGACCATGTTGTTATCACATCTAGACTGTGGACCGGGTATTAGAGAAGCTAGCTTGACCGGCGAATGGACTTTGTGTTCGGTATCAGGCGATGCTTGGTTTTGGAGCGGGCCGCCAGGTGCCAGCATCTGTCAAGGGACGGAAATTGGACGTGGAAGAGTGTTAATGAAGTTATATTGCGGATGTGCTTTTTGAATTTAAATGCTACAAGTTAAACATTTTAAGATAATAAAACTGTGTTCTTTGTTGGAAATTTGGAAATATAAGTTTCTCTGATCAAGAGCGGTACTTAGTTTATAAGTTCGTTCCTACAGAGGGGTAAGATTTTTTTCTGTCCAATATTTTCCCCAATTTGTTGTAATGCAGAAGGAAATGAACGATTGTTAAATTAAATTGAAGTTGATGTGTTTTTTACAATTTAATTAAGAGATGAAAAATAAATGGAGGTTCAAAAAACGAAATAACTGAGAAAGCAAGTATTTGTTTGTGAAATTTGTCTAACATTTTGGCTTTTTAAAAGGGATTTAATCTAAGGCGCAAGTCCAATTTTCTTCTTACTCAATAATGCTAGAAAACTTTTTATTTATTCATTGTAAAAAGTTTTCTAATCGCAAAAAAATCGACCTCTGTGTCTTGAATGATCTTCACGTTTCATGGCTTCCGGAAACTTATTTCCACATCCGGTTCGTCCTTCGTCCTTGTCGTCTGAAAAGTTATATAAGGAGGATAGCGACCTCAAAACTTATGATAGAATTATAAAATTTGTTACAAGAGACTATATTGTGCTCATCTACAACACAATTGAAAATCAGAAAAATTTAATTTAAAATAACAG
Source organism: Aphrophora alni (assembly GCA_963513935.1). Lineage (NCBI taxonomy): Eukaryota > Metazoa > Arthropoda > Insecta > Hemiptera > Aphrophoridae > Aphrophora > Aphrophora alni. The sequence goes on from OY740775.1 coordinate 3,692,196, forward strand.
AATAACAGTTTTTTGTTCATATCTCTAGTGTTATTAAACTTATAATAAATAAGATACAAACTTGCATATTTCAATTATGAATGTTATTGTAACAACCCCACTTTTGTACAATAATGAAACTAAAATAAAAAATATAATTGGCAACCCTGATTTCCCTAAAAAATGTCACATCGTATATTTACAAGATTCTGCAGGAGTGAGCGTACGGACTAGAGGCTCCTTCACACATGTTCAGATTTGAGGCCCGCAAGAACAGAAACACTAACACGGGCAAAGTAAGTGAGGACTTTTTAATACATACTAGGCCTAGTCGACATCCAGAGAGTACTGATTAATCTGTGTAACAAATGTTTTAAACAATCTTATACTGACTGTGCAAGACTTCTCGATCTACAAAACAATTTAACATTTCCCTTGTAGAGGCTTAGGAAAACAACTTTTTAAGACATTACCATTTAGGCGTTACATTTGTATTGTATGGATGGTTTAGTAAGTACTATAATGGTCTTTTTAAATTGTTTATTCTTGTAATGAAAGTAGATAGATCTTCTTCCCGTAGAAAAAAAAAAAAAAAAAAAAAAAACACTAATGATTTTAAAACAATACCAGAACCAAAGTAATTATTAATTTTATTTAAATATTCTAGATCTTTGTTACACGTCCCTGTAAACTGTGAAGATAATTTGAATCTAATTAATCACATTGTGTTTCAAAATGAGATGTAAGCCTCCCACTTAAATATTATTTAGAATACGAAGGTACCTTCTTCCCTTAACAGTTTCGTAATTTATAGTTGGGGTCGGTTAAAGTCTAAACAGCTTAAATAAATCCTCAGAATAATGCTCTATACCCAATATCTGAAGTCTGTCTTATATCAAGTCTAAACCCTATGTTAATTCAGTTAATCTTAGAGTTAACCACAGTTAACTGAGAGCTTTAGAGAATTACAGATACAGGGACGTTACATAATGGAGTTAGAATATTTTAATTTTTTTTTTGTCTTCTCTTGGCGGTAGAAAGTCAGTTGTAGGCAGTTAAAGATCTATTTTAATGGATCTGATGATGTTTGTAGGAGGTGGTTCATAGATATGGCTCATATCGGCGGTGCTATGTGTATTAATGGGATTTTGTACGTTTATTAGATATCGTTCAATGATACGGAAGAGCGAGTTTGGAGTAATGGTTATGGATATATTGAGTATGGAAGAGATTGCCCTTCCTGTACTGCTGGGGTTTGTGAAAAGGACAAGAAGGCTTGGGTAGTGGTAGTATTAAAGTAGAATATTACTTTCTGGATGTGGTGGTGCTCATGATAACTACGGGGATGCTAAGCTCGTCCCATGATTTGTGAAAATAAATAATAATAAAATAGGAATTCTCCGAAGGAGACACTTTTTAACCACCCTGTGTAGATATCCAGCGGTAACTAAATTTAAGTTTTAAATCGAGCAGATAAAAAAGACAAAATGAAATTTACCTCCTGTTACTAGATACCACTTGCATGCCGAGACTTTTTATATGTACTTCACATTCAACACATTAATCATCTATGGCATTTCTTTGTGTACAGTCTTCATTTTGTTTTTTACTTCATGTGTTATGCATTTCGACACAGTACCGCCATCATCAGACGCACATTTATTTGCCGTATGTCAGCGTCTCGTCAATTGTTGAGTAAAAATATTCACACATTTAATACACAACACACGAACAAACATAAATTTTAGAAATACTTACGTCTTGTTTAGCCATTTATAGTTGACATGAGTAGTAATATAATTAAGGCAACTGGTCATGTAAAGTACAACTGATTGCATCTACATGTTAAATGTTCAAAGCTCGTTGTTGCTTCATAGATTATGTTATAGATTTGACGTTATTTTTTACTCTCTCTGATATATTTACTAATTTATGTGATGTTTAAAAAATCAATGTTGAAAATTTTGCAAATATATTCGTTCTTTTTTAGGCCACCTGAATTTTTTTTTTTAAGTGGACCAATTTTAATCAAATTTTAAAAATCCACTCTACTGATTTCGTTCTGATTTTAGAAGATTAGTAATCCAAACCAGTGTGCCTAAATATAAGTAAATGAAAACTACATCATAATTAAAGTCTAAAAACTAAAATTAACCTTGACCAACATCATTAAGACGAAATTTCTGTTAAATATGAATATTGCTCTTGATAACTCAGCAATAAGTAAACGTGTTTTTTCTCATCTAAAATTAATATAAAGAAATATTCTTAGGGGGAATAATTACAATAATTATTATCAGTTGCCCGATGATGTCGCAAGGTGAAACAATTGTAGCTCATTCATATTATTTAAAAAAATTTGAAACTTTAGCTTTATTGCTTTATTTAATCGTTGAATATGGAATTTCAACAAGAAATATCTGCTGTTACATTAAAATTAAAAAAAAAACTATGATATTGTGACTGTAATATTCCTTCCATCAGAAATGAAATTAAGATCTACTGTTTCTACCTAAGTTATATTAGATCGTGTCGTCCTTCTGGAAATTTTGATAAGCAGCTGATTTAGTATTCTGTACACCGAAGTTGTCAGTTCAGTTTGTCATCTTGTATAAGTAGCTCAGTTGTCAGATGCTCTCTCATCACGCTGCAGTTCGGACTAGTCAATGATTACGTAGGTTTAAGTTTTCAAGAAATTGACAACTTATTTGTTCCTCACAGTATTGGTGTATTTATTATTTTTATCAATTAAAACTTTTTACTTTGGTGAAAAATTAGAAATAATCCATCTTCAAAACCGACACATCATCGAGTTCTAAATACGTCAAATAGTGTTCAAGATATAGGTTTTGTTATTTTTCTAATTCAACCTACTAACAAAGGATGCCAGTTCCAGTTTGTTTTTTTACAAAATAACTCAACCTATACTGTAAAATTTCTGAATACGCATTTTATTAGCAAATTATTGAATCCCCTGTATCTATTGGCAAATGTCGTGGTATATGGAAACGTTGGTCAGATCTGTTTTTACGTCCTATTGAGCTTAATCCTCTGTGACCCATCTCAGGGACTTGGTGAGCATTACAGAGCACTATCACAGCTGACTGCACATCTCCTTAATTAGATGTCTCGGGTTAGATGGATTCGTCGTGGCGACCTAAGCTCTGATTGGTCAATCATTATGGATTAGCCTAAATTCTCGGCTCTATAACTAACTAGTAAGGTCGACCTTGGTCTCAATTTACAAATTCATTAAAATAATTAACTTCTCGAAGCACTTGCAAATCATTTCATCGCTTTATGCGGTAATATTAAAGTTAGAGACTAGTTGGACTATTCTTTGACCGTCAATCAAGGTTTAATATATTAATAAACTTTATTTGAATTAGGTCACATTCAACAAAAATTATCGAATTCGATTTTATTATATTTGAGATTTCACATTCTTAGATGCAACCATGAATCATTTTACTTTCTTAACCGATAATTTCTGCACCTCGATTTTAGTGTAAATGATATTTAGCTTTTTATATTAAAATAAACTGAATTCAAAATCGTTGTGTGTATGTGTTTTAACAATATTATTTATTTAACATTATTATTTTTTAATTATTCAATTACAAAATATACAAAATGATTATACTCTCTGGGTTAAGAAGTTTAACAATCACCAACTCTTACCTTGGTTATTTTTACAATACCTTTGGTTGTACAACGTAAATTAAAACTCTACAAACTTATTTTAAACAATTAAGACTTGTGATATCTTAAAAACTAATGTACTGTATGTTCTGCTTAAAAAATTATATTTATATTGCTTACGTTAATAAAAAGTTTTCGTTCACAGTTTTGTGTTTGTTATTATGGTCTTTAATGAATTTTGAAAGAGTGTAATTTTTCTTGGTTAATTTAGTTGGGTATAGTTTGGATGAAAGGTGAATTTATAAAGTTGAATAATTTCATTGAGGGATAAACCAAGTTATATTCCATTCAGCAATGTTACCAAGTTGGAATATTATATTTTAGCTACTTAACTGTTTTCATCACTGAACTAATTATTAAAAACGCTTAATATTGTGTTATATATCTATAATAATGCTGTTTAAATAGAATGTGTCAAAACTTTCTTTTTTCTTCTGCACCATAGAGTTTTTTTTTCTTTCCCAAGTGATAGTTCTTCTTTCTCTTTCTTATTATTTATGCCTCTCTTTTTAACTCATGACATATGATGTGAATTCTATTACTGTTCATGTTTCACACATTTTATTATATAGTGATAGAAAATATGAATGATATTTATATCCACTGTGGTATGGATTTTGAAGAAATGTGTTGTTTTTGGTTGATGATATTGAATATGTTTAATTGTCTGATTCATGTTTGATCTTACAACTTTGGAATTTCGGTATCGTTACAAGTACACAGAATTTATTAAATTCTAAAATAAAATAAATAAAAAACCCTCCGAGATAAGACAAAAATATTTCCAAATAACTAAATCTGTTATTCACTAATTAAATCTGTAAGGCACTATACATGTAGATGGACAGATCATACAGCATACAACAGTTATAGATAGTTCCAAAAGACAAGTTTTTAGTGCACGAGAACTGGATGTTTCTGCAACAACAAATTGATTTTTTGACTAATCGTATAACTTTTAATATTTGGGAAAGTAATAAGAGAACTAAAGTTTGAAAGCTGTTTTGGTTCTACGCAGCGTTTCCACTTTAGTGAGTCTCAGAATGTATTCCATAAAACCGAACCCACATTAGTGAGTCTCAGAATGTATTCCATAAAACCAAACCCACCTTAGTGAGTCTCAGAATGTATTCCATAAAACCAAACCCACATTAGTGAGTCTCAGAAAGTATTCCATAAAACCAAATCCACATTAGTGAGTCTCAGAATGGGTTCCATAAAACCAAACCCACATTAGTGAGTCTCAAAATGTAATCCATAAAACCAAACCCACCTTAGTGAGTCTCAGAATGTATTCCATAAACCCAAACCCTCCTTAGTGAATCTCAGAATGTATTCCATTAAACAAAACCCACAATAGTGAGTCTCAGAATGTATTCCATAAAACCAAACCCACATTAGTGAGTCTCAGAATGTATTCCACAAAATGAAACCCACATTAGAGTCTCAGAATGTATTCCATAAAACCGACCCCACATTATTGAGTCTCAGAATGTACTCCAAAAACCCAAACCCAACTTAGTGAGTCTCATAATGTATTCCATAAACTCAAACCCACCTTAGTGAGTCTCAGAATGTATTCCATAAAACCGAACCCACATTAGTGAGTCTCAGAATGTATTCCATAAAACCGAACCCACAATATTAAGTCTCAGAATGTATTCCATAAAACCGAACCCACATTAATGAGTCTTAGAATGTATTCTATAAAACGAAACCCACATTAGTGAGTCTCAGAATGTATTCCATTAAACCGAACCCACATTAATATATTCCATAAAACCGAACCCACATTAGTGAGTCTCAGAATGTATTCCATAAAACCGAACCCACATTATTAAGTCTCAGAATGTATTCCATAAAACCGAACCCACATTAATGAGTCTTAGAATCTATTCCATAAAACGATACCCACATTAATGAGTCTCAGAATGTATTCCATAAAACTGAACCCACATTAATGAGTCTCAGAATGTATTCCATAAAACCGAACCCACATTAATGAGTCTTAGAATCTATTCCATAAAACTGAACCCACATTAATGAGTCTCAGAATGTATTCCATAAAACCGAACCCACATTAATGAGTCTCAGAATCTATTCCATAAAACCGAACCCACATTATTAAGTCTCAGAATGTATTCCATAAAACCGAACCCACATTAATGAGTCTTAGAATCTATTCCATAAAACTGAACCCACATTAATGAGTCTCAGAATGTATTCCATAAAACTGAACCCACATTAATATATTCCATAAAACTGAACCCACATTAATGAGTCTCAGAATGTATTCCATAAAACCGAACCCACATTAATGAGTCTCAGAATCTATTCCATAAAACCGAACCCACATTATTAAGTCTCAGAATGTATTCCATAAAACCGAACCCACATTAATGAGTCTTAGAATCTATTCCATAAAACGATACCCACATTAGTGAGTCTCAGAATGTATTCCATAAAACTGAACCCACATTAATATATTCCATAAAACCGAACCCACATTAGTGAGTCTCAGAATGTATTCCATAAAACCGAACCCACATTATTAAGTCTCAGAATGTATTCCATAAAACCGAACCCACATTAATGAGTCTCAGAATGTATTCCATAAAACCGAACCCACATTAGTGAGTCTCAGAATGTATTCCATAAAACCGAACCCACATTATTAAGTCTCAGAATGTATTCCATAAAACCGAACCCACATTAATGAGTCTTAGAATCTATTCCATAAAACGATACCCACATTAATGAGTCTCAGAATCTATTCCATAAAACCGAACCCACATTATTAAGTCTCAGAATGTATTCCATAAAACCGAACCCACATTAATGAGTCTCAGAATGTATTCCATAAAACCGAACCCACATTAGTGAGTCTCAGAATGTATTCCATAAAACTGAACCCACATTAATATATTCCATAAAACCGAACCCACATTAGTGAGTCTCAGAATGTATTCCATAAAACCGAACCCACATTATTAAGTCTCAGAATGTATTCCATAAAACCGAACCCACATTAATGAGTCTCAGAATGTATTCAATAAAACCGAACCCACATTAGTGAGTCTCAGAATGTATTCCATAAAACCGAACCCACATTATTAAGTCTCAGAATGCATTCCATAAAACCGAACCCACATTAATGAGTCTCAGAATGTATTCCATACAACTGAACCCACATTAATATATTCCATAAAACTGAACCCACATTAATGAGTCTCAGAATGTATTCCATAAAACCGAACCCACATTAATGAGTCTCAGAATCTATTCCATAAAACCGAACCCACATTATTAAGTCTCAGAATGTATTCCATAAAACCGAACCCGTTAACCCTTTACTGGAGTCATGGAAAACACTGTTTATTGTTTATAATATTGGACTCTAGAAACTCTTACCATTAACCTACATGCATTATCAATAATCGCCAATTAAAGGAAACGTCAGGACAAAAGAAATTATACTGGAATTTATGAGATAATAAAAGAATTATCAATTGCATTACCTTATATGATTTCCGCCAGGTGACTTTAACAATAACGCGTTTCAGAACATCTGCTAAATCTTCAGAGTTGTATTCACTCAGTTGAGATCGTTAAAACAAAATATAAAAACACACGGATATATATACATATATATTAATTTACACATCACTTATCGTATCGCGACACTTGCGATGCGCATCATATCGATGTCCTAGGACAACTCTACCCTAGGACAATATAAGGTAATTCAATTGTTAGTTAAAACAATAGTGTCTTGGATACTAGCAACATGATTCTTAAAATAAAATAATATCATAATATGAATTCAACCAATTAAATAATATTCTTTATAATTGATTTCAATGAAACTAAAGTTCTTGTATATTTGTAATATTTAACATTTTTTTATTTCTAGTCTTCCTCTTAAGATTAATAATTATCTTTATACATTTAATTATTAAATTTTTTATAATAAACAAGCTTGACTCTTGTGAGAAATAGTTCGTGCCAATTTTATGAAGTTACTTTATTTAAAATTTAAATATTTAAGTGTGATTTGAAATGACAATGAATTAGAAAATTTGTTTAACTCAGCAACTATTCTCATAACCAATTTTAGAAAGATTTGTTGCCACGGTACTTTAGCAAGGTTTTAAGATGACTTCTCATTGTGTCCTTGCTGATGTCGCGATGTCTGCCTGGGTTGAAAGATTATCTCCCTGTTCTGGAATAGATTCCCTCGTAGTGAGATGACGATCTCGATTGGTCTTCCTTTATCTCCTTCGTCTAGATTCCTTGATTCTCCTTTCTCCCTTGTTTCTTAATTGTTAGTCGCTCTTGTAATTCAAGTAATTCGACTTTGTCTAGAATTCTCTTTAAGTCCTTTTCGAAAACCGATAATTGAAAATACAAGTTTAACATTCTACGATTTTATTCAATTTAATTTATCGATTTTACTGTATTGAAAAATATTTTAATTGCAACCTTACAGCATCGTTGATAATATAAGAGTGTTCTAATTAAGTTTTTGCGACTTCCTTCCACCCTCTCTTTCTTCTTAGTTACGAAAAGACTTCGTTTTTCAAAGCGGCTCCAAGAAATTCCCTTTTAGTTCTGCCAATATGGTTCAATTTTTCCCGTTCGATTTTGTTTGGTTTTAAAGCTTAAATTTGGTTTCTGATATTTTTTATTATTTTTCCTTTATTCCTTACTAGTTTCATTATTGATTTAATATAATGTTATGAAGTAATGATTTTTAAAAGTTTATTTATTAATTCATATTTGCTGATATCTGTTGGTTACAATGAAACGGTAAGCGTATTTTTATTTTATCAGCTACGAACTGTGGCTTTCCCCTTGAGTATTTTTAACATGTAAGAAACTGTAGACTTAGATTTTTGTTCTTTTCACTTAGTTTTCCATTTCTCCATTTCTCATGGATATATTTTCTATCAGGAAAGCTCTTCGTGCTTCTCTTTACTCCTGAATGGTTATGCAACTTTAATGACGTCGCTGTTCAAATTATTGGGGTCTGAAGTTTTTTTAATTTCCCGACTCGATTTCCTTGAATTTTTAATTTTCTGTCCTTTTTATTCTCGATTCTCGTTCGTTTCATTTCAAAACGTACTATTCCGTTTACAGTTTCTGATAGCACTTTTATTAACGAAGTTACTAATACTTTTAGGTTGTCGATTTTTAAGGTTTCGTTTGTTGATTTAAATAACGTTATAGGCCTACATGATTTTCATAATTGCTCATTGTCTAACAAAAAATATCATGATATTTTCTTTAAATATCTTGAAATTTCGGAACATTTGACCTGTTTTAGGCTTTATTGAATTTATAAATTTTGAGTTTTTAATATATCACAACTCAAAAAATATTCATTTGATTTTATCTAGATTTAAATATTTTGCACAGCTTGAAGAGCTTATTAATTTATATTAATCTGTTTTTCGAATTTAATGAATAATATATTTAAATTTTAATAAAACTAGGCCTACTCAAGAATAAACTTCTTTGTTCGATTTTACATATTACATAACAATTTAAAAAAAAATTTTTACTGCCTAATTTACCTACCCTAATTACATTTCGGAAATTTTTAATAATTTGGATTTTAGCTTTTTTTTACACCACCTTTTGTTTTATAACTTCTTAATTATTTCTAATTAATACAATTTTCTTTGACATCATTTTAGTTACCTATTTCTGCTTTATATCTTGATAATTAAAAATACAATTTTTAATTATGAAATAATATTCCATTTTCTCATGCTTTACTGATATTTCAATAGTCTAAAAGTTAACATGATCCATGCAGACTCTTGCCTTCCTCAACATGTTCATGGGACTTAGAATATTTTAGCATGAGATAATTTCAATTTTTATATCAGTTAACCGTTTCAACCTGAGGGTTGATTCATCATGAGTATACACAAAAAAGCCAAAACATGAATGAAGAATACTACTTAGAGGTTCTAGGTACCACGTGCGAAATCGGAAATGAGGAAGATAACTTATCAGCTCCATCATAACAATGCAACGCAACAACTGGCTAAACACAGCACTGTGGTGTGTCAAACTCTCTACTCTTCAGACATGGTCTCTGTAATTTTTGGCTGTTCACTATCTGCGAACACCCTGAAAACGACTCATATTGAATACATTAAGAAAAACTCAACGGCCACGCCCAACTATACCTAAAGAGGCTTTTAAAAAGTGCTTTCAATAATAGCGGGACCACGGTGAACAGTCCCAAAGAATTTTACATCTCCATTTGAATATCTGGCCAAAAATCAGATACTTTTTAATAAACCTCATATTTTAAGAAAATAATTGAAGAATTTTAGTTAGTTAGATTTTTTGTACAACTTTATGGCACTTTTGATTGCAGAAGCAAAATGAATCTTTTTATGGAGATTCGATGGAAAACATTGACAATTTTACGACAACGTTTAATCAAAAAACTTACGTATTTGTTCAGTTGACAAAGGCAAATGTTTATATTATTAAAAACGGCGCTATTTTTCAAAATGGCGGTATTGTTTACCCATTGTGATAGTGTCATGTTTGCATATAGCCAAGAAATGTTTGTTTTTATTGCCTTAGGTATTTAAAAGTACAAGTAGTCTATTGTCCATTATTATGGACGTGTTTATTGATGTTTAGAAGGGTGGTGCTGGGGATGGTCATGAGTGATAATAGAAGTTGGAGGAAGGAAGGGATAATCGCGACCCAAGTGAAAGCTGCGTTTAGCACTCTATGGAGATTGAAGCGATTCCATTTCGGAGTCTGGAGTACCGATATTGTCTCTTGACTTTTTAGGTGTGGGGGTTGATAACACCTCAGCTTGTTTTTCACCACGCAGAAGGGTACGGGATCTAGTGCAGATGCCCCTCTCCTGGGTGCGAGTCTTGGCTGTTTTTAAGAGGAAGCTAATCAGTCTCCTTCGGAATGATGGAGACTACCGACACAGCGTAGGTGCTGTGTGGTGTTAGTTAGTATGTCTTGTTTGAGGTCTGTTGTTTCGATGCTTGTCCTTGTCAGCCGGGGAGTGACAGAGGTTTGAGTGCTTAGTGTTGCCTTGACGGAGGTAACATTTGTTTTCGTTTTCCGGACACTGATAGAACGTGCAGCCTGTTTGTGTGTCTGGTAACCACGATAACTCACGGAGTGCGACATCCAACACAAGAAACATTTGTAATCCTCTCTAGCAGCCTTGCATTCCTTCGAAACGTGTTTCAACCCTCATTTCACACACCTGAGCTTGGGTTTACAACAACTGGTTGTGTGACGAAACCATTACGTGACCAAACATTCGTTGGTTGTGTTGGGGAGGGGGGGCTTATAGACTCAACTCGTAATTTGATAAAGAGTACCTTCTTTAATTCAAGGACAGAGCTACTGTCTTTATCGGAAGGCAGCTCTATCAGAAACATTAGGAAGGTCTCTTGTTGAAATTTCTCCGCATTTGAGATAATTTAAGTACCCCAATCTCCCGACACTCTAAGTCTGCTTTGACTTCAGCTCTGTATGTTTCTTCAACAGTGCCCCAAAGGACAATTTTGTACGTCCGTTCATTTGAGATACGGTACATATGATGAGGGATTTTGAGCTCCTGCAAGAACCTCTGTAGATTGATGTACTCCTTGTACAGTAGGTGAATGTTAGTAGGTGCACACCCTTAATAATTTAAGGCATTTGTTGCTGAGGTGTATTTATATTCAGTTCGTGAACGCTGTAGTTAGAGAACAATGTCCTCACTCTGTCCAATAAATTATTTGTTATTTTTATTATAAATGTAATATTTTACTATCCAATTTATATTATTTATGGTTGTTTAATCAGAATTTGTTATTTGTTTTACTGTGTGTAGTTATATATTTTCTGTGTTTTATTTATATTTTAGTAGCATTAATGTTTTGACATGAGTTGGAAAACGTTTTGTCAACAAGAAACAATAAATAAATGGTAGGGCAGTATTATTTATATTAAACATTTATTTATTGTATATGTTTTTGTTAGTTTTCTCTGAATTATATTTGTAGTTTTTTATTTATGACTGATGACTTTTTTTGAATTTTTGTATTTAGTAACTTGTCTTATACTATTTGTCAGAAAGACTAATAAAGAACCTTGATGTTGATCTTATGACAAGTTCAGAACTTTTCTGTAATTCATAACTCTTCATGATGAAACTCCATTTAAATTAGTTATTGTATTTAAATAGGTAAGAAATAAGTCTCGGTTACAATTGATAAAATCTTAAATAGCCCATGATGTTTTCGCTAGAACGTTATTAAATTCAGTTAAATCTTCTGCTAGATGTTATGAAGAAGATCGAAAGAGCAAGAAATGGAAGAAGATTGTACTCATTATAAGACAATAATGGGCCTACGAAGGATATTTCTATTTCTACAGTGGATAAATGTACAGTACGGTGCTGCCTCAATGAACAAAGTGTTGGACTTTATCAATGCTGCAATCACAGTAACTAACAGGTGCTGTAGTTAACGGGTAAATATTGAACTATTCTAACCTCTTCTGATTATTGTAATTAACTAATTAGTTGTAAAAAATGTATTTCAGAATATTTTTATTCGGGGTAATATCACAGTCCTGCAATATACTTTAAAAAAATTTAAGTCCACTTCAGATGTATTTCCATGTGGGTTTTAAGATTTCGATTAGATTTTAAATGATTTAATAAATATCAATTTTTCTTTAGTAATATATTGGTAAGCATTATTATAAATGTAAATTAATAATTACAGTTTGGTTGGAGTAAACGTTAAAACAATCATAACACATTTTGTAATTGTTAGGTTATGTTGGATGTTTGCAATTTTGTTTCCATAGTTAAATTGCTACAGATTTAGTTTTTGAATTGGAGAAAGAGGAAAGAATTTCATTGATATTGAAAAGGAGCAACTAATATAAAATTTATTTTGATTTTAATTCTTCTACTGTTTGAGGCATTTTTATGAAATGTTTACACCCTAAGGCTATATGATGTGTACCTTCTTTTTAATCTTGCAAGTAAAAGTTTTATGCATATATTCACGGTTTCTAATTATCTGTTGAAAACTTTCTGTTTCATAAAATCTTAGTATAATCAACAATTTGTCCATTAGGGGCGGTGACATAACTTTGGGAGTAGTGTGGGATAGATAATTTGAAATTAGACCTAAAAGTTGAACAGCACTATCCTTACTGAATCTACATATAATCTAGAATTCTTCGTCCGAAAAACAATGTAATTAATCTTGTATTATTTTGTAAATTCCACTACTTAATAACTCAATGATTTCTGTCAATTCTTTATCTGAACTACTATTATGATCATTTTATAATCGTGACTTAATTTATAGGTTATGTTGTTGATGTCAGTAAATAACTTGGAAAGAAAACAATCTTGTGAACACTAAAAATTTAATAAATAAAATTTAAACAATTCATAGATATTATATATAAACAATACCTGAATTCACATGCATTATTAACCTAAAAAATATTTTGAAACTGTAATTAAATCAGAAATAAAATAAAATAAATAACACAACAAAAAGTCAAAAACCAAATCTTAATCTGCAATGAAATATTTAATTGGCTTACATTGGGACTTAAATTAATGTTAGTTTAATGGTGGATTAGCAGTTAATGAATGTTTTAGAAACTGAATGATGATTTAATGAAAGATTAGGCTTAATGATGGATTAAATAATTTAATGACTGTTCAAGAAACCGGCTATGGATGTTGTATAAATTCGGAAAAGAAAATAACAAAGAGTTAAATATCGTTATTTAGATTCTATGTATCGCTTTTTGCATCGTTAAGTTATTTTTATTTTTATGGAATTTCATCTATTGCCGACTGTTTTCGTATATACGTAATAAAAACTAATTAGTTGTTTTTTTAAATCGTTTAATTAAGTTTAATAGTACATTCAATATAATATAATGATAATATATACACTCCTAAATCAATAATAAACATTGCAAAGAAAGTGACGGAACTGTGTGTACATGTTTAATTTATTGCTGGAAATGACGGGACTTGCTTCGTACCAGTCAAGTGTGCAAAACCTGTTGACCTTGCTTTCACCGCACATCAGGAGAAATCTGTTCTATACCACCATTCAAGTCATTGTATTCTTAGCATCTTATCACTAGATAAATGCAGTACTGCTTCCTATCAGATGCAGTTATTTTAATGTATGAATAATACGCCTCACGCGGCTGACTGCTGACGTCGTTAGAAAGATAACGTGTGGTTTTGTGTATATGTCTATACGATAATACGACGTTTGTATTTAACAGGATCATTTGGAAATAGATATGGAGTACTATAGAATAATTGGTTTAATCTTCGCCACTTAATAAATCTTTCTTATACTATTTAACAAATATTAAAATTTGTTTTACTTCCTAAAACTAAATTAAAGCTATTATTGCTGATTTAAAAAAAGAAATTTGAGGTTATCCTTTCATCATTTTCTAATGAGGGTTTTTTTAAATTTTAAACAAAAAAATATATCGTCACTAAAGGTAGATTAAAAACTCTACAAATTGGGCTACTATAGGGGCTACAGGCAAAATACATACTCACACTGACCAGCAGGAATCCCCCATAATGAGTATGAAAAGAGCAATTCCAAGTGATTATATTTGGATTTACATCTTCAAGAATTCCTTTCTCTATTATCAAGTCACATAAAAACACATATAGGGTGATTTTTAAGTAAGGAAAACAACTAAATACTGCAACCCGAGAGGTACCTGAAGGTAGAAACAAAAGCGGAACTACGTAATTTTCCTTTTTTGTAGGTTAAATTTATCTCCGCCATATTGAATTAAAATATATTTTTTAATTAGGAAAGTGGTCATGTGATACTTGATTTTCATTTAAATTTGACAAGGAAAGCCATGGTGAAAGCAGTTTTGCGATAAGTGCTTTAATTCTCAAGTTATAATCATTCAAATTTCCAATGACAGAAAAATCGCGTTAGCAATAAAACGGGGTAAAATGCGCGGTCGAAACTTTTCTATTGCATTCTTCCTGTAGAATACATCCAATAACTAACTTAAAATGATATAATAATGATAATAATAAACAATAACCAATAATTAACAACACAACTGCAACTTAAAAGTCAACTGTTATTATTCACTTTAAATATTACACTATTTAATTTTAAAATTTAACTAAATATTTTCGATCATACATTACTAATATAATAAATTTTGAAAGTATATTATTCAATAATAAATGTTTAAAAATGCTTCCTCTCTACGGATTACTAGTTGACTCACCTCAAGTAATATCCGTTTATGAATGTAGGCCTAGTTTAAATAAGCTGTTAGTTTACATCAGCTGTTTGCATTACGTTACAACAATGCAGCTTATTAATTACTCATTTCGCCTGTAAAATTAAGTTATAGTAGCTCAAAATTGTTATGTGGTTCGATATTGGATGTATTCTGCAGGAAAAACATAATAGAAAAGTTTCGAAGGCGAATTTTACCCCGTTTGATTGCTAACGCGATTTTTCCTTCCTTGCAACTTTGAATGGTTCTAACTTTAAAACGAAGACATTTATCGAACGCTTTCATCAACGTTATTCTTGTAAAAATTTATATGAAAATCATCTCTGATATGTCCATCTTCCTATTTAAAAAAATAAGTTTGATTCAATATGGCGGATTCAAAATGGAAGCAAAAATTTCAAACCTATAAAAATTATAATTTTTAAACTACCTAGATCCGAATTTGTTTCTGCCTCCAAGTAACTTTCAGTTATGCAAAATAAACCTGTTTCATACTTACAAATCACCCTGTATAACAGTTATTGGAAGCATTTTAACGTGATTAATTTAGGAGTAATTTGGCTACAGTACTTTAGTTAAACAACAGACAAAAATCTAAAAAACACATTTCTAATAGTGAAGGACACTCAAAACGATTATATCTGAAACTTTCTCGAAATTGATTTCGTTTGTCATCACACTTTCTATAAACTGCGCGTAAGTGAGAAAATAAAAATAAACCGTCATAAATAACTAAAACATAGACCACAATATTTGGATTCTGTAACAATCTGGAAAAAATGTTGCCTGTAACTACATATAGAAATTCTAATACAACGATTTAAAAAAATACACTCTAGCTCGATCTACCACTTTTTCAAATATAGTCTTGGATTAAATATCGCTCCTTTATCTCTCCTATCAGGTCTCTCTTGACCAGCTCTAATACTATTAGAGTATTCAAGGACAGGGGTCTTTATTTTACTTAAAAAAAAAAATCAAGATATGAAGATCGATGGGGTTTTCCCCTTTAAACAACAACAAAAAACAAATTCAGATACATTAATCCACCTTTGCTAGCTTTGTGTTAAAAATAAAAACATACATTTAATAATAAAAATGCCTTATTTTTTATTAGAAATATATTTAGAAACAAAATTATTTCTTTTCGAAATGGAGGATTGAATATTTTTCTTTTATTTCAATCTATAATTTTAATAATACAGATCGATTCTGATCCCCTGAATAAACCAAAATTTCCAAAAAAATATGTCGGGAAATTATCGTGTAGGGCTCTCTTTCCGTTTTCTAAAAAATCGAATCTCTAAGTAACATATTTAGATACTGAGAAGAAATTAGGTACCTAGGTTAATGTTTAACTAGTATAAAAACATTCTGATTTTACACAAAAGGCTGACAGACCGACCACGAATCAGTATAACAAACACACAAAACACAATTATCATAAAAAATACGCCTAAGTTTCAGACGCGTTAGTTATAGTTTGATTGGTGTAGCTCGTGTATCACTGAAGAGGACGACCTTGTCGTTGAAACGCGTCTGATACTTAGGCGTATTTTTTATGAGAATTGTGTTCTGTGTGTTTGTTATACTGTATAATTTATCACGAATCGTTTAAAAGAAGTTTTTCTTTATTTTGATTTCCCTGAAACACATTCCGAAGTTAGGAGAGATATTTTCGAAACACCCTTTACATTAACTAACTCCTCTCCAGTCTATGTCATGAAGACAAACTATTACAGTTGACGTCCTCAATACCTGACGTAACTCGAGCTCTCATAACAGTTCTTTAAATGTACGTGAGAGTTGGTGGTCATGTCTAGACCATTGACTGTAATTGTAATGTACTTGAAGAGGTCGTACACGTCAGTCAGAAACCTATTTAAGAAGATTGAAAGTTATTCTCGGGTGAAATCTAAGAACGTTTACGGTTGTAACTTGTGTTCTCTCTGAGACTAATTGATGCTCTTTAAAAGGGATTTCCTTTAGAAATGAAGCTGTTTCAGTCGAACTCATGATAATGTTTGGACACAGGATCATCAAAATGTCGATTTTAACCTTACAATATTTGTCGCGCAGCTAATACATGATTGGAGATGATTTTTTGCTGATATATTCGTCCTGAGGTCATATAAGTCGGAAAATATAGTTTTTGAATTAATGATTGTCTGTCTATACGTCGCATATATTTTGTCGTCATATAGACTACAGCCAAAACATTTGAACTGTTTTTAAAAATATTGATATGTGGGCTTACTTTGTTATTTCTATTTTTTTTATTATTATTTTTTTTTTGATAACTTAAATTTGGTGTAACTCATAAAAAAACACAAAATTTGATTTCTTCAAAATCAGGTTTAACGATTTTGATAAATTTTTTTAAAGTATGGTCTTTAATGAATAAACAAAACATATTGGTCGCTATTTATAAAAAAATCCTGCTCGTGAATTATCGGTAAAATACCAAAAAAATCTCCATGGGGGTAGGATAAATTGTAATAAAATACTCAATTTCTCAATATCCGCTCTTGCGATTTTGTTAAAATTGTATTGAAATATGGAATTTCTCAATTTTTTTTCATATCATGGTTAAAAAATAATCGGTAAAAAACAAAAATTAACTCTTTAAAATTTGATTATAACTGAATACGATTTACACTTAGGACTTGCTTATGGCGTAAATGAAGTAAGTTTAGGACCTTATATATATATATGTTCTTCAAAGACTGCGTACAAGCATCACTGTCATTTTTTGATAACTTACAACTGAAATGACTTTTGTTGTGAAGTTTAGTTTTAATTTGGTTTTGGGTATCGACGAGAAGTTGGATAGTTTGTGCAATGTTTTTGCACAGTTTATTTATGGCTCTGCTCAAATTCCGACCTCCATTTTGATATTTTTAAATACAAATCCCTTTATTGCAAAAAATGCTGTTTTGTAGATTCATTTTAGTTCTATGTAGGAAAGGACATGGTTTCAAATTATTTTCCGGTAGTTTTTTATATAAAATTCAATTAATAATGAAACCTAACGTACTTCTTAAATTTAAATAGAATTTCGAAAAATAGTAACTACAGCTCTGAGAAATTATTATCGAATATGTTTGACTGTGAGGTGTTTTGTGAGCTGACTGTAACTAATTTAAAAATGTAAATACTGAAACGACCGTCATTTGTAATTGCAATTTATTTTGTGTAGCAAATATATTCAGATAATAGTAAAACAACTTACTTTTAAAATTAAACTAAAATTATAACTATCTCCTTATTGCTGATTTTCTCAAAATTATGGATATGTTTGTAAAAATAATGGCTTTATTAATAAACGCTCTTATTTTTATTGTAGAAAACTCGTTTGATGCACGTTTTAAAAATGTACAAATTACTGTTGTGTGAAGTTTTACGACGTAAGGCTAAACATGATTTTTTTTTTAAATTCGTTCCACATTTTTGTTTTAAACTACCAATTTTTCTAATTACCAAACTTGCCCAATGGACTGTAAAACCGAGCCAACATACTAACACACAAGCACGCGCGTCACACCCCCCCACACACACATATTTATAGTTAAATGGTGTTTAAAAAAAAGAAATCCAATGTTAGTGCCCCTGCAACGGTTAAGATACAAGATGGCGCCAAAACAAACAGAACTGAAATTCTAACAGTGATGAATTTCTTGGTCAGTTGATTCCATTGTTGATTGCTATTAATTTCTAGTTTGAAGTTAGTTTATGCTATAAATATTTCTACAACATAAGAAAAGCATTGTATTGTAGACTTCCGTCCATACGGTTTTATGGTCGGTCCAAGTTTAGTTGATAACATCAGAAAGAGAGGTATTAAGTTTTTTTAGGAGTATTTTTCAAACACTTTAGAAATAATTGGAAGCAGTAGGAATGAGTCAGTAGGATTTAACAGGTTTTGGAATTAATATTATTGCAATCTTAAATGCTCCTGCAAAGCACCCAATTTTAAACATTGTAGTAGTGATATAAGATTAAATTTTTGGTAGAAGATTCTTCAAAATAAGTGCAGTTATTAGGTCAAATTTGGAGCTTATAATTTGCTGAATTTTATTCTTGGACCTAGAACTGATAAAAACTAGTTCTTCATTACTTCCATTTAATTTGGTTCTTAAAAAAAAATCAAAAAAAAAAAAAAAATCTAGTGTATGCTCCAGAAATGATTTTTATTAGATGAATAATTTGACTTGTGTCCGTTACAGTTGAGTTATAGTGATTTCTTTTCCATATTCCCTACAGTAGCATTACCACATATTGGGGTTTCTCATAGTTCCCTTACAAATGATACCTACTGTATGCGATTTAATCAAATGTTTTTATAGACAGTGTCGAGGCTCAAATTAGATGAAAACTCCAATTGCTATGAATCACACTATACTTTGATATTTTATCCTCAAGAAACATCATAAATCATTACGATTTTAAAAAACCCAGTACAGTAGCCTACGTAACGTCTAAACAAATTTAGAAAAATCACCGATTTGACTTTCTAATGTAGTTATTCGCAAATATACATTGATATACACGCCGTTTAACTTTCACAGTAGCTCATTTTGTCACCCGATAAACTGTCATCTAATGAAATTCAGAGGCATTCATAAATAAAATAAGAAAGTTATTAAAATCGAATTTGAAAAAATAAAATGTAAAAGTTTGAGAAAATCAACAATAATAACCTAAATAGTAGGGGTTTTATATAATTTTTAGTCACATTTCGCAAATGTTTTACTATGAGTTTAATTGGTTTCTTAGTAAATTGAAATGGTTCTACAGTTTCAAAATTAGCTTATTGAAGTTATGTCTTATCTAGGCTTTATTCGAGGTTTTAGTTTCTCACTTTGCAGTTTGGTGATCTCTATATATTAATACCTAAATTCAAGTGGGAATTAATTCTATCACGCTATTGAAATTAAAAATGACAACTATAAGTTTTCAAATTAGTTCAAATCGAAACCTCATAGTTTAAATATTTCTTTTTTACTCTTGGTCTTTCGTGAAAAAGATTACATTTTAAAATTAAAAGTTTCTACAAGATTACACTCTTTTTGTCATTACAATGTATTTCATAAAACACTCTTAAATTATTAATGAATAACTTTAAAGATTGTAATTAACAATCCTATAATGTTGATGCGATTGACAATCTAATTAAATTATTTTTAAATGTTTTCATTCTTTTAAATCGAAGTACAAAGTTTATTTACATACAATGTAAAAACTTGAATGACTAAAATCTGATATAAAATATTTGGATAAGAAAACTTTTGAATTTTTATGTTGAAAATGATACCTTTTCTTTTTTAGGAATTGGTAAAAAACCATAAATTACTACTTTTTTTAGTTTAAATTTAAAATAATTCGAACATGATTACAAAATATTTACTCTAATATACATTCGCAGTGTTTGTGTATGACCGGTTTAAATCATATTTCTTTGGATAAAAAAAAATTATATAATACTCATGTTCAAAATTATGCCTTGAATTGTTTTAAATATACTACTTTTTACAATTAAAATTGTAAAATAGTTAGATCGAGATTATGTATTATGTCACTATTTCTTAAAGCGTTATTTGTTAAGTAATTTACATACATTAGTTGAGAGGTTTATCAACGATTAAATTATGAAGTCACAACAAATCTATTACTTTACTGTCTTGTCTTTGAAAATAAGAAAAACGAAAGTCAAACTTAAAAATATTCTCAACTCTTGAAATGTTTTGGAATGATAAAATATTTTGAAACGACAATCGAATCTGTACTTGGCGTTCCTGAAAATAAATATTGAATGGTGGACTCTTGTTCGCCAGTAGTCAAATCTAAACAAATAGGTAATTATCATTTTTTAGAATTTAGATTTTATATTTGCTCAAAAATAAAACAAATTTATAGATATAAAAATGAAATCACTTGAAATACAAAATATTCAATCATTTTACAGGAATAATGATATAAAAAATAATTGTCCACTTGATTATTAAGTTATAAGTACTTTTGTTAATGGTAATTAAAAATGTTTTTGAAACTCAAACACTGAGTTTGCGTAAAGTAATAAATTTACGTTCGTAATGACTAAATATATACTGTAATTATAACGCACTTACATTTTTCATTTAATTTTCCAAGTACAGGAGCTGAATGAATACTTTTAAGGTCAATAGATTAAGGGGTTTGTTATTTTCCATCTAGAGGAATTATATATGAATAATTTGTCTCAATATTCGTGTGTATAACAGATCACGTACAAATCCGTTTCGAAAATAGATCAGAAAAAAACTTTTATGTGAATCTTAAAATATTTAGACCATTTATTTATTTTCGAGATGGTCTAAAACATTTAAAAATTACAACTGACAATATAATTCCTTTACATATCGTCTAATTTTGAATAGTGTGCATAATTTAAAATAGTGCGATTAAAGTGACGTCAGTGAATGTCTTCGTGAACTATTTCTGCATTGAACCGGTCATAGATTGTTTTGAAACACTACAACTCTTATCTTTACGTACATTCACTTTAAACGCATTATTTGTTATTTCTGTTTACTTATCTCTAATTTCTGTTGACACATTATTTCTGGTATGGTTTTCTTATCTTATCTACAGTAGTGAACATTGTTTTGTTTGTTCGTCGCTCTGTGGAACTTTTACTACTCGTTCAACTCATTTTGTATGTATATACTAAGATAAATGAACAGATAAACAGAACATATTTCAATGTTACTTTTTGGCCATACAAAAACATCTAAGTTAAATTCTATTTCATTCATACTTGCATCATCAAATATGTAAAATAAATTAACGTTTAAGAATGGTCGGGTTTATTTGTTAATAACAGTAAAATAGTAATATAAAATTACAACTCTTTTAAATATCAGAATTATTTGAGGTTAGGAAATACTAATATATTTTTTGGTTAAATAAAACACCATCATCT
Source organism: Aphrophora alni (assembly GCA_963513935.1). Classification (NCBI taxonomy): domain Eukaryota; kingdom Metazoa; phylum Arthropoda; class Insecta; order Hemiptera; family Aphrophoridae; genus Aphrophora; species Aphrophora alni. The sequence continues at coordinate 3,714,166 of OY740775.1, forward strand.
TTACAATAAACACAATATATTGTAAAAGAATAAGCACAAACTATAATATTATATATAATATAAAAAATTGAACATATAAATCTTACAAAACAAAGTTCTTTACAAGATGAAAATCAGTCAATGATATGAATGATAACACGTGCAAAGCAGATGATTGTGCCGAACAAAACATTTTAGTAAGGGATTACTGTAGTCCGACTGGTATGTCAATCAATACCATTCATCTCGACGATAAACGATAAACAATTCATTCCAATCTGCCAAACTAAGCACCACCACATGCGGGTCGTACAATACACGTATGTTTTAAATACGTTAAATAATCCAGATGATAAAATGGGAAACATCAACGAGTGACTTTCTTAAGGGTCATAAGAATTAAGTTGAAGTTTTGTAAATGGCGCCCAACTCTTTTGACTTAAAACATGCAAATTCGTTGGCATGCTTACACCATAAAATATATGCCTTACTTTACCCAAAGTTAATGCACATTTTGTTTTTGTTTTTAAGATAATTAAATTGTGAATGAGATCCTATTATTATAATTTTAATATCTTTACGACTAAACGCGGGTATTTCACTTTAAGAACACACTAACCTATTTTTACAAATCGTGGTTCACATTCTAATTGTAACTTTAAAATGACAAAACACACATAATTTTCCAATCTTTATTATAATAAAATTATAACCTATACAATTTTGAATCTATTGACAATGAATGCAAAATGTCAGTCACTTAATTTTTGACGACCAGTATCTAAATCTGCAAATTCTGGATTCGAATCTTTACAGATTCCACTTTTTTTCTGTGTTAATAAATTCCTAGCATTGGAAGTGTTTAACAACAATTAAAATTACTAAATGAATTCTATGTCTTATAAGTGGTGTAACATTGATTTTTCAAGAGGTAGATGTTAATCGTTCTACTTTATCTACAAAATTAATTCTAATTTTAGTTAAGTCTGAATGTATATTATAACTTTAACATTCTATAGTACTAATAATTGAATTCAGATATATTTTTATCAAAACTGAAATTCATTTCGATTGATGAAACTTTAATAAAATACTTATTTCAATAACGTGTACTGTGATTAATGTTGTTAAAGAATAAACGATGTTATTTTCACATTGATATTTCATTTCAAAATAAATCTAGATGCCTGTGGTTTACTGTATGATGTCATGATATACTTATAATGTAGCATAAATAAATAAAAATGAAAAGGAATTTTAATGTTTCAAAACACTAACATCAGTTACATTGTTGTATACATCATCAATTTAAAAATTCATATTCAAGAAATAAATGATTGAGTTTTCAAGTTACAATAAAAACCAAATAAAGCACTTAAGATAGTATGGATTTTCTGCTGATGATTATTAAATGTTGTTGAAGATTTGTACAGAGTAAAACTTAATACAAATTTATAAATTAAAACTACTTCAATATGTGAATAATTATATAATATAACAGGTACTTCACTATATGGATATTTTAGTACAAGAATAAAGTACAAATGATATGATTAGAGATTACTATAATAATGTCAATTTCGAGAAGAATTATAAATCTTATTTTATTTTTGATTATTGTAATAAGAGATTTTATATTATCATACTAACACATAAAGATAAGTAAGTTTTACTTTTAAAAAAAATTAGAAGGGTAGGTATATAAAATAATTAAAAAGGCATTCACAATAATTAATTATTATGAGTAAATATTATTTTTGAATTATTTACTAGAATCAATGTTTTATGACGTTTATTTTAATCTCTGATTCCAATACCATTAATTACGTGCACAATACTTTTTTTTTTTCAAATGAGTTTAAAAATAATAATTTATGAAATAAAATATTTTGAAAATTATAGAATATTGTATGTTTACATAATAAGTATAAAATTATTGTCACTATAAAATAACAGCTTTTATAAATACAATATTTACAAAATTATTATATACTGTAGGTAAATTCTAAATTACATTAACGTAAAAACAACTGCATAAACACTATAAAGATAAGATTATGGTTGAAGAAAAATATTATTTTGAACGATTATTATAATTTGTCTTGCAACAATTAATTTGTGTGTCTTTTTCTCTCTCTAACACTGTACATAAACCAATTTTAAAATCATTCACAGTTTAATGTGGTTCTGGCACTTCATATTCATTTGTTTTGTATTTATAAAAACTATTTTTAATTTTATTTTTTCTATATATTTTATAAATAAGTATAGAACGTTTATTTGATAGAAATATACAAGATAATGATTTAAATTTAAAGTTTTCTTATTTAAGGTTTAAAAAAAACCGTGAACTAGATTGTACATTCTATTGTAATCTATAAAATATAAAGTTATGTTTTTTCAAACAGCAACAGAGAATTGTTAATATAAATTTGTCTACAAGATTTTACTTTAAAATAATGGACAGTAATAGCATAATAAATCATAAAATAAAATAAAACGAAAAACACTAGTTGAATGAAATTCCCGTTGCATTTCAAAGTAAATAACTGAATACCAGAAGTTTTAAATGAAATCTAAGTGACTTGTATACGACATTGAAACGGAGGAAATTAATAAAAACTTTTTTTCTTATAGGAAAATATTTTAATGATATATTTTATCATAGTAGATTTCATTTTGTTTCAAGTAAAATATTAATAATAACATAACATAACAGTTTTTATAATAAATATATGTAGAAAATGGCAGTGTTCGATCTTTAAAATGAGAGTCTTATCTTTTGATTTTGAAAAAGAATATTTTTATTTTATTCATTATACGTTTTATTTTGTTAAATTAACTTTTCCTCCACATTATTTCGGTGATTGTTTTGTATTAAGTTTAGGCTTATTTATTCATTAATCTAATACTGTTCCACTAAGTAATATAAACATTATTATTATGTATTAACAATATTGTGTAATTTTGAACAGTGGCGCTTATATAATGGATATTTACCCAAAAACGATACAAATTCAAGAAGAAAAAAAACCAATCGTCAACGCAACCAGTTTTTTTCTGTTTTACGTAAAACATTACATTGTATATTGTATTTACAAAAAGGTTATTACGATACATTTAAACCAGTATTTCAGGAGTCAAAATTGAGTTTTTTTTAAAAAGCACGTCATCTTTAAAATGAATATGTACAGGTAGTTTATTCACTTTATGTGACTCAATTAAGTATAATTGATGCAGTGAACGTGTTACTACTTTTACCAATGGTAAACCATTAAATGAATTTCCGGCCTTTATCCCATGAGCTTTACAAACTGAACAACCTTTAAAAATCAAGGACCATTACTCCCTGCCATTCTAAGCATAATAACGAACTGTCAAATGAAATTAATATTGTTTATGCTGATATAACTATTAAGAATTTTCCGTTATAGGATTTATAAAATCACGTGCTATTGATTTTAAAACAAGTGTGTAGAGGTGATCAAGCCCGCTTTCTATCTAATGAAGTTAGTGAGACTTAAGTTTATAATCCTTCAAATTTAAACTAAACATGTAAATACATATGTATAACATCTTAAGTATTAATATTCTACTCTGTAATATAAATATTTTATTTAATGTTATATTGAAGATGGTGCTTTAACATCTTTGAAATCATCGATACTTTTCACTGTGGAACGTATGAACACTCTGCGTATAATAAATCAAAACGTTCACACAAACACATTGCTTCGCAAAATGAACTAACCTAAATGGTAATAGTACTACACCGATTGTTAATGGTAACCATATCCTCCTAGACCGTAAGATGGTAATGTATAGGCTGGAGCGTGTACTGCAGGTGCTACGTATGCAGGAGAGTGGTATGCAGGAGCTTGATATGCAGGGGCGTGGTAGACAGGGGCTACGTATTTCGGGGCAGGTGCTGGATGTACAGCTTTCCCTGTTTTGGTAACGACAGCATTGAAACCATTATGTCCATCAGCACGATAGTTGACTGTCCTTGTGGTGCCATCTGGTTCGACTAGACTGTACTGTCCTTTGACAACATCGCCGTCTCTCTCTTCTGATTGGTGTTTAATGTCTCCTGTATGGGTGTCCTTGACTCCATAGTTGAAAGCGTACCTTGGATGTGCCTAGAGGACACGAACAAATTTTAAACTTTTTTCACTAATATTTATTTTAAAGTAAAGTTATAACATGTAAAAGTATATGTTTTAATGTGTGTAGACAAGACAATTTACAAAATGATATAAAACCGTCATACACAAAAACAAACAAAAAGTGTGGTCGGCATCTACCCCCCCCCCTCCTAACAGTTTGGAGTAAAGATGACGCTCAGACTTAATTTTAATTTGTCCACTTATACCACAAATCGTAATTTGCTCTTAAGCTGTAGTAAATAAGTTTGGGAAACTATAAAATTTCTAAAAAACCTTATGGAAATCTCAAGAAATTCTGTTTACATTTTTCAAAATGGTGTCTGTTTATTTTGAGTGATCATGACATTTAAGGAAAATTGATTTCACCATCTCAAAGAGCGAACAAATATTGCATAACATTACTAATATTTTACAAATTACTAATAATTGTATACAATATTTTTCTTATGAAATACAGTAATGAAAATTCAATACATTTCTACAATGTATTTATTTAATGAATATATTTGTTTCTGGTATAATTTTTACAAAAATATTCAAAACGTCCCTTAATATCGGGGTGGGGGGTGAAATCATGTCATACAAATAGTCCAACATTGATTCATCAAGCGTTGCCAAGTTACTATGGTCTACTACGCTTCAATTGCAATTATTTATTGATTGGACCTTAACCTAATAAGTGCTTTATATAGTTATTACTAAGAAAATTAAATAGTTTACCCTTTAAAAGCAATGAATTGAAAACAAAACAGAATATATTGTTGTCTATTCGATTTCAATATACAGGAATTACATCACGAATAAAATAGCATCAATAAATCCATGTTTTAATGTAGATTATTGAATTGAATATCTCCTACACTACAATAAAATAGTTTTTATAACTTATGTACTGCACATTTCTTAATATTCGGAAAATTAAGTTGTACTCAAACAGGTGTACTAAATACAATATATATATAATATATATATTATTTCTATGTAACACAATGGAGAGGAAACAATAAAAATGTACAAAAGTAAAACATACAGACATACAAATTAATAATATTAGGCTACTTTGAATATAAAAAATACACAATACATAAGTTCAGTATGTTATTAACATGGGGAAAACACCACAAATAAATAAAATCAGATGTTTTGAATAAATAGTATATATCAAGAAGATTGGGAAATGTAATAAACATTCTTATACTAAAGCTGACATTATGGCAGCATTGCAGAGCGTTATGACAAGTACGCCAGCCTTCATTCCACTTAATGATAAATAATACTTAATAGGTTGTTCCATAATTTGTATCAATATAAATGTTCTTAGCCAACGCGCAAATATTACAAAAGTATATATATATATATATATATATATATATATATATAGCTAATCAAATAAATAACAGCTTTAATAATTATTTATTTGCTTTATAATAATTAGTTGGCAAAATACAGTAGAGCCGCTTTAGCTGTGAGATTTTCCATCTGTTTTTAGAGGGTTTTATTTTAACTGACACAATTCATACCCTTTCAAAAGACATTTGATTCTCTCGCTCTAAGGTATAGGGAGATATTTTTATCATCAATAAGACCGTTAATTATGTATTGTTTGCCATATATTATAAATTTTGAATGATTTTTAACGAATTTTAAGAATGAAAGTATCAATTCAATGATATTTTCGAGAGAGGCAGAGGTTTTATTACTCCTATGTACCCTCAGAGGTTGAAGTAGGCTACCACTAATACAGCTGAAGCGTCTCTTTTGTACAAATAATTTACTTACGTGATAATCAACCACTGGTTTTTCTACAGGAGCTGCGTACGCTACATGTGGTGCAGGGGCGTAACTTACAGGAGCAGAATACGCAGGTGCATGGTATACAGCAGGGGCAGCATATGCAGCAGGAGCAGCATATGCTGCAGGAGCCGCATAAGCAGCATGGGAAGCTAGATAACCACCATATCCTGAGTAGCCACCATATCCTCCATAGTAATTACCCACAGTCACTGAATCTACCGTGGCTGCACTCAAAACACAGACCGCTAAACAAATTAACTGAAAACAAAACAATGTTAGTTAAAATAAATATCTTTCACCAAAATTTGATCAAAATCAATATAGCCAGTTTTGAGGTATACTAACTAATGTAAGTTTAGTATATTTATTTTTCATATTTGAGTAGTATAGAGAAAGTCTATTATAGTTAAAAATCAACATGGTGTTTTTTCAGAAATATCTGTCTTCGAAATACCCAGCTCAAAATTTATTTTTTGTAAATAGTGTCTGGTCTATGTTTGTTTACCCCAGTTGTCGTCTATAGTCTGGACCGGCTTTGATCATATTTGAAATTTAAGCTCCCTAAACCAATGTATCTTCCTTAAGAAATACACGAGGAAAAACTCTGAAAAGATAGGAACAAATACTTTTTGACTAGTTTTTAGTTTTGTAGGTGGGTACAATAACTGATAGTGAGAGCAAAATGCTTTTGTACCTATTATTTCGAGTTTTGTTGTAAAAATGAAATTTAAAAAAAAAGGTGAAAATGACAGTCATTTTTTCTAAAACTATGGACATTTAACGTCTTTCACAACATGACAATTATAGACCACCAATATTATGTTATGATCATATGTATTATCTATATATATATATATATATATATTAAAGTATTTCTATAATCCTATTATTGATTTTTTTAATTAATTAAAGAAAACAAATAATTAATAAATAAATTACAATAATTTTCGGTTCCAACAATAAAATTGACGTCATCAGATAACTTCCATCAGCTAATAAACTGCGTTACTATGTAGAAAACGCAATATACAAGACATGTTAAAACAAAGAAAAATTAGTTTTACCGTGCATGATTTTACAACGAAAGTCAATACCATGCATGGTGGAAAGACAGAGTTTAATTTGTTTAAACATGTGTCACGTTGTATTTTCTACAAAGTAACAAAACTAATTACCTGATGGAAGCAATCTGATGACGACGATTTAATTGTCGAAAGTAATAATTAAAAGTACAATAATTGGATTGTAGATAGATAATACATAACCTCTTTGTGTCAAAATTACAACCAAAAAACAGGTAACTACCTAGGAACAAACATTTAGACTACGTCAAAAAAGTTTTTTATCAACTAAGAACCTTCCTATTCGGGATAACCTCATTTTGTTAACTAACTTTTTCAAGTATAAGAACTAAACAGAAAGTATTGATGAAGTAAAAATATTCACATAATGATTTTTGTGAGAGTTTGAAAGTTTCTAATATAAAATAACAATTTTACAATAATTTCCGCCTCCGTAGTTAACAAATTTTGTTTACCAAAAATAAGTAAACAAATCATCAGTGTTATAAATAAATCTATTTTGGTGTTTCAACTTTATAATTTAACTATAAATAAATGAAAACTTATTTATAAAACTGAGGAACAATCCTATCAATCAAACAATTTAGAAATAAAACCGTTATGGCTTCCTTTAATGCAAACTAAATTAAAAACCCTCTATTTTAAATAAGTCTGAAATTATTTCCGGTTAATTCAACGCAAGGCCTGACTACAAGGTTATGTGTCAAACACATGAGATAGGCAATAAAAAAAATCTTTCATCCTACGGCAAGTAAAAGTTGAGATGTTGCAATGTTTACGCGACTTTTGACCAGCCCTTTATATACATTGAGACACAAATAACGTGAAATTACTTCCATGGATAGGATTAGTGGACATTTTATAAGTACCGTGTCTATAAGAGAGAAAGCAGTACATAGAATTATTATAATAGAAATTTCCAACGATATATAATTTGCTTAAAATTCTTAGAGCACTAGAAATCTAAACACAACTTGTTGACGTCAATATACTAGAAATAATTAACTGAAATCAGTGAACCTACTTCACCACAAGTGATACAACAGGTTTCAGCTGTTCTACATCTAAAACAGCTGTCCAGACATCTAACACAAGTATGTAGATCAAGTCACGTTTCAATGTCTCAAAACGTGTTCATCACTTTCTTCGTATAAACTGTGGTCACAAACTTGAACTGGCGAAAGTTATTTTGATTTTTGTGGAGTCAGCTAATCGCTGTTTTCAGATTCAACAATTTGAAGACAAAGAAAGTGGAGAAAGCTTGAAGAATATTAATGTTTGTGGCTAATTAAAGAATAATTTAGTACCAAAGTTGAATTTCTGATTTGTGTGCATCGTTTCAAAAACAGGATAATTGGTGGGACCAAAGGCTTTCTCTCTTTTATCAATAGTCACCCTTACTCTCTCTATCTCTCTTATTCGTTACTATCTGTTCAAACAAGCTAATTCGAAAGTTATCTACCAAGGAGAGAAAATGAATTGTGAATTTAGTTCTTGAAAGTTGGATGTGTTAAAATAATCATAAGACCTTCTGACAAAAACAAAAGTTGTTTTTTACTATGTACAACAGTAAGTGCACTGAGTTGTAGACAGAAATTCAGAACTGATATTAATAATTCATTTGATATAGAAATTTTTAAAGACATTGTTTTGTATTATTTAATATCCAGAATGAATAAGTCTTGTTAACCTCTAGGTAATTTCTGAATAGAGATAAAAACTTTAAATTTTTTCCAAACTTGATAGGGATTCAAACCTGTCACAAACTTGATTTTTCCAAACCTGTCACGTTTCATGCGATCAAAATATTTTTCTCAATTTTCGAAGGAGGGTTAAAAGGGAGGATCTTAAAATTTCAAATAATAACTCTAATTGTGTGATATCATTTTGAAGGGTATAAAAAAGACAAATTTTTGTGAATTGGAAAAGTCTATACGATATCTCTAACCGGAATTATGGGGGATAGAATTTAAATTTTGAGTTTTTTAGAAATACATGTTTGTTTATGTATTAACCGTTTCTGTATTCATAACTATTAATTAATAACTTATTTAATCTTTTTCAAAATACCTCTATTCACTTGTTAACCAGGTAAAGATTTAACACAGCTATAATAGCAATATTTGAACAATTATACATTTCTTGTTGAATTGTTTACAACATTTTTATTCAATTTTATTATTTTTCCGTGTCTAATTCCTGATTTAGCTAGTTTTTATCTGTTCCACAAATGATTTATTTTACGTTAATTTATGTGTTGATGTTTATTCTTCCTATACTTAAATTTTTAATTTGATTCAACAAAGGGTAGTAAAAAAATCACCTATCGTAAATGTATCACACTTCAATTTTTCAACATTTTAAGCATCTATACTCTTAAAGAGTGGGTTTATAAAAAATCTCAAAGATTTAAAAAATCTTGTAATTTTCTTTGTGTTGAATTAGAAAAAACTATAAAATATAGGGAGGTCTATGAGAAGTGTTAAGGTTGGCTATTGGTTAATGACCATTTATTTAAGTTTGCAAAACTGATTGTTGAATACCATGAAAATATAATGAACGTTCCCTATTTGCAGTTATTCCAAGGTCAATAGTTTATAAGATCCATGGCGGCGAATATCAAATCATCACCTTGTATATACGTATACAGAAATTGATAACATTCATAAAAATAGGTTTTTTATTTTAGAACATTTTCCGAAATGCAAATCTCTGATATTAAAAAAATTAAATAGATAATAGTTAAAACTTACAAAAAAACCTGTCACCGTGTATGTTCTTTATAAATGTAAAATTTTAGTTTCTCGTAAATTTTGTAATAAAATTAATGACGTCCAGTATTATTGATTTTTAATTAGAGCTATATTTAAAATGCACAAAATAAATTATTGGTATTTTGGTAAACTGATAAAAAGTTACATAAAATGTGTTTATTTAAAATGTGGACTCATTATTTTATCCATTTCCAAAATTATAATTTGATTTTATAAAAAAACACAAACAGAAATATAGATGGACAATAAATTGTTTCCGGATTTATCTCAATAGAAATTGTGTTCTTTATTTTTCCAAGTGCAATTGTTTTCTGTTTGACTGCTTTATTTTAAACACTCACTCCCATCATTTATTTAAATCAACTCTACATCGTTCTGAACAAACCAAGACACATTTCTCTCTCTTCTTTTAAAATGTTCTTGTTCTTTCATAAATAGGTGTTATTATTTCTAGTTTGCGTTATCGGAGAGATAATCATTTTGTCATAATAAAACCATCATATTAGTTGCATATATAGTGTTAATAACCGTATAAAATAATCAGATATGGTAGATTGTATTAATTAGAGAGGAGAGATTCCAGCTGGTATTGTATTTAGCTGTGAATAGGAAACACTTTCTTAAAAATCAAGGTCATCCACGCGTTCTTAATGAGTTTATTTAATTGTTTACAATGGTATACAAACTCTCACATTCACATACAAAAACATCTTAATCGAGGTTAAAATTTAATGTTAGTTGGGGTAAAATCAATTTTTTTAAATTCTCAAAAATATGCCTCATGGCGTTCTTGAACAGCGTAAAATAATAGCATTTAATGATAAAGAAGTATTGGTTGCTTTTTTAACGAAAATATCAATTGACATTTATCGAGAGAAGAGAGAACTCAAAACCATTTATATTTTTTCTAAAGAAGAAGTTATATCTCAAATTCCGCTTAAACGATTTCGTTATATCGTTTGTGAATCTGAAATTTGTGAGTCAAAACGAAGTGTCAAACTGTACCGAAAGGAATTCAACAGTTGCTTAGCAATTTTTTTAAAATTAACCATCAGACGTTTGGTATAAACCACTCTTCTCAAAGTGAAGGACACTCAAAATTGATGTATCGTGAGACTTTCTCAAGTCAACTTTTTTGTCTCACAAAACATTATAGAAAGTGGGAAAATAACAATAAACCGTCATAAATGATCAAAACAGACAATTTTTTTTAATTTATTCTGTAACAATCTGGAAATGAGGTCCTTTAACTGCACGTACAAATTCTAATACACCAATTAATACAAAACACTCCTAGGGAACCTAGCTGGATGTATATAATTTTCATATAGTCTTTGGTTAGATCCCGATCAACAACAACTCTCACTTGATACTAACTTTGTTCTCTTCTCACCCTGTATTCTAAAACTAGGAGTCATTATTTTATTTGTTATAAAGCGATCATAATCGAAAGGATGTTTTCCTTTAATCAACAAGAATAATAAATTTGATCTTATTTCTTTAGGGAAAGCCAAGATATTTTGAAAAGTGTTCATGTGGTCCCTGGTTAAATATTGTTTCTGCATTATTTCTCTTAGTGTTTACGTGATGTGTTCGATGTGTACATTATTTATAATTAAGAACAATAAGTGAAAGATTTAATTGATTAAGAAATAAAATATTAATTAACAATAATTTATTAGTTTCGATAGAAAACTTTTATTATTTTGCTTCTTCATCGTTTTTATTGTTAAACTTATTAATTCTACCTCTAACAAATCAAACTTTAAACAAAACTAAAACAGTATTAAAACTGTCAATATAAACTGTCGATGATATTTACGTGTAAAAACAGCTGATTTATGCATATTGTCAAAATCGTAACATGAGAAATTAATTGGTAAGGATTTTCGAGGCTTACAATTTCTTATCTTAATTTTTGGATAAGGAAACCCCAAGTAAAATGGGGACTGTTTAAAACTTTTAATGCTGAATATATAAAAAAACCATCAATTTTACAAAAATGTCGAATATATAAAATAACCATTCAACTTATGTAAAATTTAAAGTGGTTGCCATTTTGAAAACATGCATATCAAAGTCTTGGTTTTTGATGCAATGATAAAAAGTCACATATAATATATGTATACCGAATTTTGACTCTGTATCCTACTACAAATTAATTTGACCTCTATTCAGAACTAAATCAATATCTAATTTAATTTAGAACTAATTAATATTTCTGGTTTTAATTTTGATAGAAACGGAATTTTGTAGAGATCTATTGACGAGTGAACCATAAATTAGGTTCACAAAGTACTAAAATTCATAAAATATGAATTTTTTTAATCTTCAAAAATATCAGAAAGGCTTAATATCTATGGTTTTAATCTTGATAGAGATATGAAATAAACGGAATTTTGTGTGTTCTCTATTCACAGCTTGAACCGAAATTAGGCACCTTACACGGGATGTGCAAAATAGCAAATAAACTATGCACAAAATAAATAGTCGGAAGCAAAATAACTAAGCATAAATAATCGAAAAACTAAGCATTTATAGGACATACATTTATAGGAAAGTTTTTTACTTATTTTGACTGAAGAACTTTTGTATCTTTTGGGTCTATACTTTTGTATGTTGTTTGGGTTAGATCCCTCTCTTTTATCTTTCCTGTAAGTCTCTCTTAACCAACTATTGTTATTTTTCGACCCTGACGCTATTAAAATATTCAAGGGCTAGGGGTTTTTATTTTATGGTATTTTTTCTTTTTTTTATAAGGCGATGATGACTGAGAATTTTTGCCTTTAAACAAAGAGGAAAAAATGCAATTCCTTTCAGCCCAAACTTATTGTACAAATATGAATAACAAAATCAACATTTCCCCTCATTCTCTGAGAAACCTGCAAAGTTAATTTCCTCAAAATCAAATTTGTCTTAAAACTACCAACTCAAACAAACTTATTTTTCTAACTCGCTTCAAACGTTAGTGACTTTAAAAAACCTTTTATGTTTTATAAAAAGCTCTTAAACCAACATTGTTGAAAAGATGGCGACCTACTAGTTTGATTAGTAGTTTGGTATTCTGTGCATGTGTGTGACCAAACCAAAAAATCCGCCCAATAAATGTCCACTCAGTTAAAATATGCGTAATTTAAAGGGGAAAATGGAATATTATCAAAATAATTGCAACAGTTTTAATAAATACTTTTGGGGTCTTAGCCTCTACAGTCTTAAAAATATTAATTACTGTATGTCTAGATAAATTGTATCCATTAACTTTATTACACGCCGAAACACAAAACAAAATAACCACAAATAATATTGGTAACCACCACAAAAGAATGTCTTTTTAATACGTTTAAGTAATTGGGGAGGGGAGTGTAACTGCCCTTACATTTCTTATGGAAGAGATTGGTGTAGAAAGAAAACGCTTTATAAACCGTACATGATTAAAACTATATTTATAAAGATATTTCTTTATTGAAATAAATAGAAGTTAAGCTTGTAACATAAGTATAATTCGAGTTTTTAATGACTGTGATCAATGTTCATTTTCGTATTTTTCCAATTCTTTTTTTTTCAGACGTAATTTGCGGAATAGGTTTAGATAATAATTGTTTCATTATCAAAAATTTTAATAAAAATCATTTCATACAATAAAGGACTATTTTTTGTTAACGATAACAGATATAAAGTCACATTTAGATAAATGCTGATCAAATACTTATTATTGAAGTCCTTAGAGATTATATTTTAGAATAATTTGATTAACATCGTTAGAGCTGATTTTGTGAATATTGATTTTTTTTATTTCTTATAGCAGCTACTCTCAAATAGAAAAATTGAAGAAAACATCCCAAGGTATGATCAATGTATTAAAACATATCAAATTTTATTAAAAATAAGTTTCATTCTGTCCCCAAATTTTGATATATATATATATATATATATAAATATATATATATATATATATATATATATATATATATATATATGTGTTACTATTATTGTTGTTTTTCTTTTTAATTAATTTGTCTATTTTTGTGAAATTTAATTTTGACATAAATATGTTTAAAATGGTTTGTAGTATAGACTACTTTATTATTATTATTATTATTTTACAAATTTCTAAAACACGAAATACAATTTATTTAAACTGTAACCTAATTATTTGTATATTACTATTATTTGTATTTTATTTAAAAATTGTAGAAGAATTTGACATCTACTGGTAGCACGTCAGAAACAATCTAAATATACAAATTATTAAGTATGAAATCGGTACTATAGAAAATAATATATTTATGTTTGCGGTTTTAAATATATTCTAATGCTATGTATTGAGACAAATTCCTTTATTTTAAAGTTACTTTAAACAGATCTGGTTTCATATTTTCGGAAATTTAATATTTTAGAAATTATTACTTTTTACAAATAATTAATAATACAAAAATAAAATTAAAGAATATATTTTTAAAACACTAATTCAAAGAAACAAGTGGCAAGTTTGCCTATAAATAAAAAGTTAAACACATAAACAAAAAATAAATAAATGCAATGCAGATAATCTACAAACAGCAAAATAATAATTTAAAAAAATTATAAATAAATTTACAACAAAAGTGTATCGTCATTGAAAATATTCTGCAGGAGTTTTAAACGTACAGTTCTGAAGTTAGCAATGAGATAGTAAGAAACTATATATGGATTTATTTTTCAGATATAATTTTAGATACCCATATTGTTTTTCGGTTTAATGATTTCCAGTTACCATTCAAATCATTAAGCATGAAGTAGAAACATAAAGCAACAAAGTTAAATAGAAAGTAGTATAAAAGAAATTAGCGAGAATGAAACAAAGTACTCAGATAATTATTAATGAAGATATCTTCTTTGAAATAAACTTGTTGTTCTTGAGATAGAGTAGGATGTTTTCTGAAGTGTTTGAAATGCGCTATAAAAGTCAAGCAGATTTACATCTTGATGTTACCTGTGTGGAGTACATTAATTAATTAGTCGTATTAAGTGAAACTATCTCTTTCTTTCCCCTGCTCCTCTTCTCTCTTTTAGGTATTTATTCAGATTTGTTATATCGTTTTAAAAAATCTGTACAGATTTATATAACGTATGTATAGTGTATTTTCAAAATTGAACCGAAAATCAGATGCATTTTTTTTTATTCTTTAAATTTTAATAGTTAATTATATTTGTTTGTTTTTTAAATAAACAAATTTAACTAATAATGGAAGTTAGATTACTAATAAAATAATAATAGTTTTAACTATTAAAAAAATATATTATAAAATAGCAATGTAATTTAGGAATAACTTTCAACTAAAAATCTAAGAAATGAGAAAGATAGAATCAAATATTTGTATAGACTGTAATAGAGTTTTTTTAAAGATAAACACAAATCGTATTTTCTTTAAAATGGTCTGGTTTAATTCTTATGGGAGTGCAGTAAATATAGAAGATTTACCAGCTATTTTGGATTATTTTTAACATTTTTAAGGGTTTAAAAACCAAAGTTAAAAATTGGTTTCATAGCTCATAACTAACCACCAATAAGAGAGATTAGTGAAAATTATAAAAATATATTTAGGGAGACGATTTATTCGTACATTCTGTATTTAATATTATTGGATTTTTGGTGCCAAAGCAATAAACATACAAACCAATTCAGCTTAATAACAATCACATAAACATGACAATAAAATGTTAATACTGAGTTCGAAGAGTTTAATCAATGTTATATATTATTTTCTTTTGTTTAGTTTTTGAATGATGAGTTTTTTTTTCTTTTGTTGTTTTATTTAATTAAGTAAACTATTTAAATTCCGTATGCCACACAAATTTCCAAGTTAAAAAAAAATCTCACTTGTTAATTTAGTATTTATACTCTAGTTTTAAGGTCATGTAAGGGATGGTAACTCACTAAAGAGGTTTTTTTTTACTAAGATTACCTAATTTTTCTTCTGTATAGTTACTTTATATATATATATATATATATATATATATATATATATAAAGTTAGAAAGTTAGTATTTATAAAATTTATGATTTAGTAAAACGTAAATAAATGTTTTATTTAATTGAAACAAATTTTTAAAGAAATAAAATAGAAAATAGAACTACAATTTTAAATATATAAAAAGAGTTGGTCTCTATAAAAAAAATTAAAAAAATCAACAATCAACATTTTAAAAACAGAATCATATTTCTTTTAACTATGCTTTAAATCTACATTAAAATTATTCCCTTTTTAATAAAATAAAATAATTGAGACTTTAAGTAATTAAATAATTTAATTATTGACTAAAAACAACCTCGCAGGACCTACCTTTATCCTTATCGATGCCATAGTTCTCGTATTACACTCGCTGAAGAATACATTAATGAGCCTGACCCAACCTAGTTCTTATACCGATATCCCTACTCTCTCCAACGAGACTCTACCACACATGCTTACCCCATTCTCACTCCTTGTCTTAAAGGATTAAATAACGTTTCTAAGCTCATAAATTTATCCCTTTACTACGGGATCTAGTTTCAACTTTGTTCTAAAATTACGAAACTCTCTTTAAACAGGAATTAAAACGGTTTCTTCTTACTATTCAAGTCTTTGTTGAAATAACTTTGTTTGAAAACTATTAACAAATATATTTTATTTTATTAATACACTTTACGTATTTGTTATTTTAGTTTAAACTTAATCTTGCGTAACAGTTTATGTTTTATTACTTTTTTTGTAGAAAATACTAATAATACAATTATTTTATTAGTTTTATTACCCTGAATACGACACAGAATAAAAAAGAAATAAAATATTTTTTCTACTCATTTTCTAGCCTAAAGGGATTTTCTGTTGTTATGACTAAACATCACAATGTGATATGTGTTGCTATATTACATAAAAAATACAATACACAACCTTATTGAATTTGGTTATTTATTTTCTCTTAAATTGAAAATTTTTTATTCAAAATATTAGTATGTTCTTTTATCGGTGGTGAAATTATTATGAATAGATCTTAATACTTGAAAGTTTGGTAATCGTCAAAATTTCTACCTCTATTTTTTTTACTGATATTCACGTTCCATATCTTTAGGAAACCAAAAAAATTATTTAAACTTGCAGTCCGTCAGTTTTAGTTGTCGTTTGTACATAAACATAAACAAAATAGTGGCCTAAAATATTAATTTGTATAGGGAACTAAAGTTTACTCATATAGAAAGAACCCTATTGAAATACATAAAAATCTAATTGAATATATCAAAATGGCCTTATTCTCGTTAAAATAAGTAGTTAAAAATTTCCCGATTTCAATTCTGCATACCAACAATGACAAATAGAGAAGTTATTGTGAAATAATTAAATTTAAACATTAAACTCTCAAGAAAATGTTATAATCGTGTAGTTATGAAGACCGCGTAAACAACAAAGCGAAGCGAGTGGAGATGCCTTCACATACGTACAACTAGGAAGTCCGCTAGCATCGAGACACTGACACGAGCGAAGCGAGTGGAGACTTATTATTCGCGCATCTACACATCGCAAACGTTAAGAAAGTAGTGATATAAACATTTGTGAAATTCTGAAAACTTGTGTAACAATAGTTTTAATCAAACATACATTCATTGGTAAGAGATATTGATCTACAAGTTAACATTTCCTCCAAGGCCCTAGACTTTTGGACATTATATATACACGATCTAGTTGTATGTTGGGGCTGGATAAGTACCGTGATGGTACCTATTAATTTATTTTTAAAGTATTAAAGAAAACTGAAATATAATAATCCAAAAATGATCAAATGTGATGAACGTAAAAATGATTGTGAGAAATTGTTTCTATTATGTTATGAAATAACTGGTTGAGTTAGAATAATACGGCTTACTCTTTATGTAAAATATAAATATACGGCGTTTTAAAGTTAACAGTTTTGGAGATATTTGACGTTTTAAATTTGTTTTAAAGTTAACAGTTTTGGAGATATTTGACGTTTTAAATTTGTTTTAAAGTTAACAGTTTTGGAGATATTTGACGTTTTAAATTTGTTTTAAAGTTAACAGTTTTGGAGATATTTGACGTTTTAAATTTGTTTTAAAGTTAACAGTTTTGGAGATATTTGACGTTTTAAATTTGTTTTAAAGTTAACAGTTTTGGAGATATTTGACGTTTTAAATAAGTTTTAAAGTTAACAGTTTTGGAGATATTTGACGTTTTAAATAAGTTTTAAAGTTAACAGTTTTGGAGATATTTGACGTTTTAAATTTGTTTTAAAGTTAACAGTATTGGAGATATTTGACGTTTTAAATTTTAAACATTCGTCATTTTGAAAATTATAAAAATAAAAGTCTTTGTGTTTTGGTACACTTGAAAAAACGCAACACAAAATACTTATACCAAATTTGAACTTAATATCTTATCTATATCTGGAGTTATAAAAGTGACTGTAGAGGGGAGACTAAATAAATAAAGAAAAACAAGTTGATTGGCGCAATTATGGTACTTACCCACCCTCATCATACAATGTAATACAAGCAGACCTCTAAATCTAATGCCTGAAATTGGTTGCTTGGGCTTTGTAGGAAATGTTACATTGTATGGTAGATCAAAGGGTCGTAATAGTAGGGTAAACTTGTTTAAAACATTTGTTAGGCTGGTTTTCCGAACATCGTAATTATGTATATCACTAGTTTCTTGCTGATGGCATCGTAGATGTGTACATAATAAAAAGTCTCCGAGCCTCAAGGTCATTACTGTGATTCGCCCCTTCTGATCTCATAACTATACCAATATCCCATTTTTTAGGGATGTTAGGGTTCTAAATTACATTATTGGCAATAACTTGGATATTTATCGTCGTACAAATGTGGGATTGGTATCATTACGTGCAGAATTGAAATCTGTATTTTTTTCTCTAATTTTATTATTTTATAAGTTGAATAACACAAGATTAATATGATCACCATTTTGACATTTACTATTCAATTTCTCTGAAATTCATGAGGGTTTTTTATGAGTATGCTATAGTAACCAACAGCAAATTTCAGGTTATTTTCTTTATTTTTTTAGCCCCCACGTTCTTATGTTCAACAAACGACAACTACAGACGGACTACATGGTGAGAATGACTTTTTTGGTTCCCTTACGCCATGAAAAGTGAAGATCAGACATGGAGGTCGTAATTATTGTCAAGTACCAAACATAACTTGTACTTTGTATACTGGGGTAAGTAGAATTACTAAGGTAAATAATTGTTAGTAAACAAAATATCTAAACATGTGCGTCATTTTATGGGTATTTCGTAAACTATTGATTCTATAACAAACTTTAAATGGGGGGGGGGCACCGGCACATTTCATGAAATTTATATACCTGTTTTGAAAACATTGAAAATGGTTACTATTTTCCAATATACGGCAGCTAACTTTTAAATTAATTAAAAGAACCACTATTATGGTGTTAAAAAATTTTATACAGATTTTAAAATTTTGTTTATCCTTATATATTTTTTGATAAGCCCACTCGGGATCTTGAACTTTCGAAAATTTTAATCTTAGATTATTTGGAGGCTACTTTCCGGTTTTCCATTTTTGCGTCAATTTATAAATGTATTAAGGTCTAGTTTGTGAAATGTAAACACCAATTTTATTCAGGAATACAAAATTAACGAAGAACTTATGTAAGAGAAAAAACTAGCTCAAATCTACTGTAGGCTAATCATAAGCAGTTTTAATATTTTTATAGTTATTTATTGTATTTTTAGCCCTGCATTGGTATTTACAATTCTTACACGTTGTCTAATTACATTTTCAACTTGATGTAACAAAGGGACTTAAGGAAAACTTTACTAATTTTCTAATAATTTTAAGCGCCTTTGACTCCTAAACGGGTAGGTTTTTTAAAAATACACAAAAATGAAAAGTCCTACATTTTAAGAAAATCCGAAAACACACAAAAATATCACTTTCCGTAAGGAATATCAAAGTTAACTGCCAATTTTGAAGTTGGTAAAACGGGAATTTACGGAAAATGGTACTAATATTCTAATTTTAAGCGCTTTTGACTCCTAAACGGGTAGGTTTTTTTCAAAAAATGCACAAGAATGAAAAGTCCTACATTTTAAGAAAATCCGAAAACACACAAAAATATCACTTTCCGTAAGGAATATCAAAGTTAACTGCCAATTTTGAAGTTGGTAAAACGGGAATTTACGGAAAATGGTACTAATATTCTAATTTTAAGCGCTTTTGACTCCTAAACGGGTAGGTTTTTTTCAAAAAATCCACAAGAATGAAAAGTCCTACATTTTAAGAAAATCCGAAAACACACAAAAATATCACTTTCCGTAAGGAATATCAAAGTTAACTGCCAATTTTGAAGTTGGTAAAACGGGAATTTACGGAAAATGGTACTAATATTCTAATTTTAAGCGCTTTTGACTCCTAAACGGGTAGGTTTTTTTCAAAAAATGCACAAGAATGAAAAGTCCTACATTTTAAGAAAATCCGAAAACACACAAAAATATCACTTTCCGTAAGGAATATCAAAGTTAACTGCCAATTTTGAAGTTGGTAAAACGGGAATTTACGGAAAATGGTACTAATATTCTAATTTTAAGCGCTTTTGACTCCTAAACGGGTAGGTTTTTTTCAAAAAATGCACAAGAATGAAAAGTCCTACATTTTAAGAAAATCCGAAAACACACAAAAATATCAGTTTCCCTAAAGAATATTAAAGTTAGATGCCAATTTCGAAGTTGGTAAAACGGGGATTTACGGAAAATGGTACTAATATTCTAATTTTAAGCGCTTTTAACTCCTAAACCCGTAGGTATATAAAAAATACACACAAATAAAAAGTCCTACGTTTTAATGAAAATCATAAAATACACAAAACTATCACTATCTGTAAGTAATATTAAAGCTAGCTACCATTATCGAAGTTTATAAAAGTTTTTTTAATTCCATCAAAGAGTAACAAAGGACTCCTATTTAAATTTGTTCATAGGTTCAATATGTTTACGAGATACCAATAGTGCTCAAGATAAAATTATTACCCTGCATGTATGTATATATATAAATCATAAAAATGTACTAAAACGTCTTAATTCCTGCCTGATATATTTTTAAAATCATAGTACCTTGATATACTGATTTCGGATGTGACATTGGATTGTATCTAATATAAACAACAACAAAAATAACAAACATAATTCTTCAATTTTTGGCTAACCCAAAGTACTCACTCCTCTTATTTAGAAATTTCAAGCTAGTTTTCACATGTAGATAATTGTTGTCATGAAACAGTCGTTCAAAAATGTTGTTCATAAACTAAAGATTTTCTTGAGATATTAATTTTCCATTACGCCTCACATCCCAAGTAATAAATTCTTAATATTTAGCATAAATCGGAAATCGTATCATCTCGGAAGGGCATCTCTTTCATAATCACTTCCGGTATTCAATTACAATTTTATCTTTTACAAAACACCTTTGTTAATCCATCATTAAAGAACGGAAAAGTTATTATATTCATTGTACTGAGAAGTATTGACCTTAATTCTTTGTTATGAAGAATATTTATATTATTACTGTATCAAATTATATCCATGCAGTCTAAAGGCAAAATCTCAGTCAACATGGCCTTATAAAAAAAAGAAAGAAAAGAACATAAAATAAAGACCCCTACCTCTTGAATACTCTGATATTGTCAGGACAACTAGAGGGCAAGATAGGAAAGATAAAAAAGATGTAGATCCAGCTAGCAACCTCGGGATTGTCATTCATGTACTCATTAAAGTGAACCCCGAAGCGTCATATACATAGAAAGGACAAATTAAGAGATAGGTTAATACTCAATATCTATCAATTTGAAGACACTAATCCGTTGGCTTTTGGGAAAATAACTCACTGTTTGTCTATTTTTTCGTTGGTTTTTAATGTTCTCCAAACTAGTGAACTTATTTTGTCAAATTTAAACACATGTTGGCTATATCTAGAGATTTAAAAAAATTGTAACTACATGTATATTGCTATCTCAAAATTTAAAATAGACGCTTTTAAAGAAGAAAAAATAAATCCACGATTTTCTCAAAACAGATTCTAAAAATTTTGATCAAATATTAATGAAATGTAGCCTCTAAGTTACCGTACAAAATATATTGTTTATTATTTTCATAAAAATGCTCGTTTGGAGTTATCGGAGAAAAAAAATCTGTCATGGAGTTGTTATACGAAACATATTGTGGTGAAATTTTTTGATTATATTCCAGACCAATGTGTTGAAGTAAGAGATAATTATGCTTCAGAGAAAATAAAAAGGAGGGAGAGAATTATTAACCTTTACCGCCGTCATTAAAAACTACATTTGAAAATCCTATTTACGCTTATGAAAAATTTATGGGACAAGCAAAACAAGATTAAGCTTTTTAAATATTTTTTGAAATGTTTGTCGTAATATTTAGCACGAAAAATTAAATTTTGAAATAGCTAAGCGCCACATTTGAATTTTATATGCAATTTGGAGCAATGGATTTTATTAAAAGTATTAGAATTTTAAAATATTTTGGTTATTAGTCAATCTTGGGGTGGATAGATTAACTACCAATAACTTACCTTCCTTTGACCTGCAGAAAGAAATACAAAAACTCTTTTGTTTGTCATTAAAAAAGGAAACGTTTTGTCCCAATGTGAAGTTTTGTTTAGTATAACCAATGACTACATAAATACTATAGTATTTATGTAGTCATTGGTATAACAAGTAAAATTGAAATAAAGTGGGGTGATTTTTAGAGGGGTGAAGGTTGTAAAGATTTATTAAAACTATTAAGTGTGTACTAAAACCACACGATAGTTAATTTTTACCCCTTCACTACCCCAAGGTCATTTTTTGTTACCTTTATATTTTACTATGTGTGAGACAATATAAAAATATACCTGCAAACTACGAAATACTAAAAATATATCATCTTGTCTGTGTAGACAGGTTGCGACTTACAAATAGATTTACAGACAAACGCCTAAAATTTTAAGGGCTATTAGTTCTCTACGAACCCTAAAAATTATGAGATAATCATATTTAACATAACTCATAGTATACAAGAAGCCAGTTGGCAAACATAAAAACCGTAACAGGTTAATACATGAAGAAAGAAGAAAAGATTGGTTCTATACACTTATGAGACTATAAGTACCGCACTCCCTTGGATGGATAGGACGCATCATATGTTATGTCATGTTAACCAAACAGTTTATAAAGTTATATAAATATTAGACCATCGCAGAACATCAACTGAAATTACTAAAACATAAAACAAATTACTCTTTATAATTGAACATAATTAAAACAACTTAGCCAACGCTGTTTATGACTGTATTGAACTTTCGTAGTCTTCCGACCAACTGGCATCTTCAGTTGACTAAAGGTCTATTATATAATACTTCTGTAGTTTTGTGAAGTGTTGTGAAGCTTATATATTGGTATGTGTGTAGAATTAGTCAGTATTTCATTAAAAGTTAATGCAATATATTTTGTTTGACTGAGCGAAGCGAATATGATATTTATATTCAACTATTTAAATTTTCTTCTGTATGTTTGTGTGTTTGTTTTTCACGTTTAAAGGCAGTAGAAATCGTTGAGGAATTTAAGAATAATTTTCTTTACAACCAGGCCGATATCGGTATAAGATTCTTTTATTTTATTTTCCGTTGTAAAATGACGGACACTCGAAACAAGTCCAAAATATGAAACCGGATGCCCCAACTGGAATAATCTTCTTGTTTTAATTTAGCGAAATACTGTCATCGTCATTGTCTTATAAAAAGAGGCAGAACAATTTTAACCACAAGTGCTCGATACTCGAACAGCGTCAGATCTGGCAGAGAACATGAGTTGGTCAAGAGAAACTTGATGGGAAAAATAAGAGAGGATTTTAACTCAAAACTATATTGAAAAAAGGTGTAGATCCAGCTGTGATCTCTCGGAATTGCCACGTGTATACTCAATATATTGAGCCTCTGAGACTACTAGATATATCGTGGGTACTCTGAATATTACCTGACATTAAAATTTAATAAACGTTCTCTCTGATTACATTTAGGTTGTGTTAATTTATATAAACATAAAATAAATTATTATTTACAATTTACACTGTTTTGTTTCCTAAACAAACTTGACATAACTTTCATGTAACTTGAATATTTATTGAAAGAATATAAACAATACAGAGGTCACCAGCTACCAGCACCCACCACTAATGGGAATAAAAAGTTGGTATTTTATTACGACAGTCAATATTTCTGATTGTGCGTCGATAGGCACAGTATCGATAGTTACATTTACTATCACTGTAATTATAGTGAATTGTAAATCACAATTACATTGCAAGGTGAAACAACTCATGAAGGAATAAATTTTTATAATTTCTCCCTATTGGTGTGTTTTCTTCACGTGTACAGTAGCTGTGGTCTTATTTACGGTTACTTTTTGGTCTATGAATATTGTTGAGTGTTAACACGTGCTCTCTGCACTTTGGGTTACAAGAACAATTAAATAAGATGTTTAATTTCTAAGGAGTTCACAGAACTTGCATAAATAGTATTGGAATTTCTCCTAACTTGTCAACACGCAATGTTTCATCATATGTTTCGATTGCACAGTTCTAAATGTAGCAAGTACAACTGCATGTGGAGAGGAAAATTGTGGTTTTCTAAGAACCACATCTGTGTCTTTTTTTATTGGAGTAAAAAAAAAGACACAGAAGCTGAACGTATTTTTCGACTAATTGTACAAATTTGTCAATGGATGTGTTCGTTTTCGATTCAGATTTATAATTATCGCATCTGAAAGTTTAATGTTTTATCTCTTTGTTATTTTTAGTTGGCAACACTGTGAGTGTCTAATTGATTTCATCGAATTCTTTAAATATTCTAAATGTTTTTAACGTGTTGTTACAGTGACAGAGAAAACAAACTTCAAGAAGGTTCTGATAGAAAAATACAACTACTTGTCCATCTGCAAAGATAGTGATTGTACATTTTTTTTTAAATTTAAAGAATTCACCAAAGTTAATCAATTTATTTAGTGCTGATGACGATATACATAAACTATCATTGTGGTAGTCTGAAATTTTAGCATTTTTTTTTTTTTTTTTTTTTTTTTTGAATGATCAAGGTTGTTAACTTCTTTTCCATTAGAATCGTAATGTGGCAGATAATCGATCATTGAGACTCTTTGCATATCATATTTCTGTTAACTAAATTAAATAATATTTCCAGTGAAATATATACGACCTAAACTGAGAATCGAACCCAGGACCTTTGACTTTACGCGCCAATGCTCTACCAACTGAGCTATCCTAGGTCGTTTCCCAGCATAATGAGAAAAGTATTAATTTCAATGTCGTTTCTAACGATGTAATTATTTTGATAATTTGAAAATTGTAAAAAAAAAAAACAAAGTAAAGTGAGAAGTGTACCTCCTATCCTGGGAAGCGACTAAAGATAGCTCAGTTGGTAGAGCATTGGCGCGTAAATCCAAAGGTCTTGGGCTCAATTCTCAGTCTAGGTAGTATATTTGTCACTGAAAATATTTAATTTAACAATACTAGCTGGTAAAAATGTTTAAGCTTTAAAATTATTACATTTAATATCAATGAGTAACTGTCCTCGGGTTCATTACGAATGTCATGTAGGAAATGTACACCTAGTTAGCAACTATATCCTAGTAAACCCTCTTTGAAGGAATAGTATTTTTTTATTTTTTAATATTCAAGCACTCATAATAATATATAATAATACCATTGTCTTAATGACGTTTGAAGAACAATATTCTACATAAAACTCACTGTGTAATAATAGTAATGTCTTTATACCAAAGAAAAATCTAGAATCAAGTGTAACTAAACCTTATTTTATAGTGACATTAATATATATTTCATGGTCTCCACCTAGATGATTTGACAATTAATTTTGAAAATACATAATTAATAAAATTAAACATAGCTGTCGTTAATGATTAAAACAAAACTATTATCTAAAATAAAATGAAATATAGGCAAATATACATATTTAGGTATTCACTTAAAGATATAAATATACATTTTAAAAGTGTTTTTGTAATGAATTTTAAAACCATTTTTACAATTATTGATTTATTTTTTAATCTATTTGGATCTCAGTTTGTAACAATCTTATAGCGTATTTATATATTCTATATAGGAATAAAAATAAAAGTTACAGAAATAAATATAAATTAACAACAATATCACAAAACTCTGCATTTAATTAAAAATCAGTAATTAAAGTAATTAATCAAACTAAATCTGTATTTTCACAATAACGAATAACAATTTAAAAGAGAAAACACCAACTGAAACTTTTCTTCTGAAAACTGTACAGTGCGGACAAAGATATTTACGCACCATACGCAAGTATTTTAATTCCGTTTTCTCTGTAAAAGGAAAACAGTATACACCTTGTGTGTAGACTAACCTATAAAAGAATAAACCAAACCATTAAAATGTGGATTACATGAGGCATAGGTTTTACGTTATATCGTTTGTGTTCAAAGTAAAACTTTTTCAAAATTTCAATTCATACGAAATTTAAAATTCTTGACACTTGTTTGATACGCTTACGATGTATTTGGTGTGTTTTCCTTTCTTGTTTCCTGATTTTGACTCTGCCATTAAAACATGAATATCCCCAAACCGCTCAGAATGTAGTATTATAGGACCTTCGTGAAAGGAAAGTACCAAAAAATCTTTACAAACGGCCATCATTTTAAAATTTACAGATAATTGATTTAGATTAAAAATAAGCCTCATCAAATTGTAAAACATAACTCATTTGCTAATTTTTAAAGATATTCAGCAAAAATTCCATCTACTTAACTGATTTAAAAAAAAAATATTTGCTCTTTCTTTATTGTAATAACTTTTATTTTTTTATCATAAAAATAGTGTTTAGGAATCACTGTTCGTAGATTTTAATAAGTCACAAAACCAGCTATTGTGGCAAGTTTTGGGGTCTACAGACAATATTATATTGTAAATATGAATTTTCTAGCTTAAAAACGTGTCTAAAAATAAATACAATATAGCCTTTATCAAATTTCGTGAAATTCTAACAATAATTGCGACATTACAAATTTATACTAACACATACAGACTCATATACTCAATATGAATAACCCCATTTTACAAATATAAATTTTTGCAAATTAAAAGTACTGCGTTGGGAACAAAAATGTCTACATCGTATGTTAACTTTTTCATGGAACTGTGAAAAACTTTATTTAAACTTCTTTATAGTTAACACGGTTAACTTGAGTTAAGTACATTGAAGACACATTTATCACTTGGCAATATAATATTGAAGAATTAAAAGACTGTTTTTTATTCTACTAACTCTTTTCCTTGCTACAAATTTATCTGGAACAAATCCTTGTAGTTGAAATCCGAAGTGTATTAAAAAAGAAATCTTAACACTTCGAGCGAAACATTCATCTATCAATGAATAAGTTTTTAACAATTATTTATCAAAATAATGATTTTTCGGAACGCATATATTCATAAAATGTAATTAGAAAACAAATAATAAATACAACAATGTTATTTCAAATTAAAATACTGATCCAAATACATACAGTCCTACTTGAGTCTGAACAAACTTAAAAATATTTTTTTAAACTGCGATACTGTTTTGAAACCTTCCTTGAGACAAAAGAAAAAAATTTAAGACCACAAGTGTGACGTATAAAATAAATGTATATTTAAACTTATTTTTGTCCTGTGAACAAACTCTACAATGACAAAATTAAGTCAACCATTGTGGTAATAAACTTCATTTTTAATTAAAATTACCAAATATACTTGTCCATATCTAACAGTTATCCAGCAAATTAATCTGCCACATATCGTTCAAAGGTTAGCGTCACTAGGACGAGCTTTTTTTTTCAAAGTGGAAGTCTTCTAAATAGTCTAGCGCCATCATTTTAATAATTTCTAGTTTCATTCGATATAAAAACCATTTATTAAGCTAATAATATTGATACATTTTTACATGTTTACAGATTATAATTCATAGGAGCACAATAGATTTTCATTTAAAAATAAAATTCAACTGTCTATAACAAAATATTAAAGAAGCTCAAGAAACAATTTAAATTTTCAACACTTAATATTTCCAAAAATTAATTTTTTTGACCTCGATAGTTTTTGCATATTTACTATAACAAAGTCATTTTTTTATTACCGCTATATTTTTCCTATATGTGGGACAATACAAAGAATATAAATCCAAAGTTTTAAATATATAGTATCTATCGTCTTGTCTGTGTAAACTTGTTGGGACTAGACGGACAGACACGCGCGTGTAACTAAGAGTCTTTAGTTTTATCTACAAACACTAAAAAAACTACATATTGGACAAATTAGTACTAGTCTAAGAATCAGAATGACTGCTTCATTATTTCCTCCTTCCTTCCTTCCTTCATTTTAGAATAAGAGGTTTTTTCCCTTTAAACAAGACAAAATATTTGGAGTAATTTCTATTTAATGTTATTAAATTTTATATATAATCTCTTTTTTACAATAAATTTCGTGTAAAATAAAATACAACGAACTTATCTTATCATAATTCCAGTGAAACTTTGTAATAATAAACATATTGTTATCTCATGCTGTGATGATATTTCAAAAATTGTTATCGGTCATTATAACCATTATAACAATGCATAATTAATTAGTGTTAACAGCAGTGATTAAAATCAAACCCAATACCACAAATTAATAAAACAAATTTTTATTTCCTGATGTACATTTCAGTAACATAGTTACCATCCTCAGAGGTTGAGTATTAAACAAACACTAAAAATATATGGTAACTATGTTACTGAAATGTACATCAGGAAATACAAGTTGGTTTATTAAATTGTGGTATTGGGTTTGATTTCAATCTTTAAGTTCGTCACAGTGTGCTCATAAAAGTATTATAAAAGCAATGTTTTAAGAATTTTGGAAACAGTTTATAACATAAGCTGTATACGATTTTTGGCTGTTAAAATTGCTGTAAGAATTATAATTTTTCGACAAATATTAAGGAAGTAATTTAAGTTTAAATTTAACATCACTCTTGCACAGAATGAAAATTGAAAGTGGAGACCGGGTATGCTTAACTTTACAAGGGTGATTACGGCGCGGAGTAGGCAATTATAGTACAATACTGTATTGGAATTGCCGTCTTTCTACCCCTTTCTTCCAAATATTAATTAACGTTTACAAGTGTTACAAAATAAATTATTTACACTTTCTTTCTATACACAATATTAAAATGTTCCTTCAAATTAATTATAAAAACTTTAGTTTAAATACTGTGGTACGCCTGAGAAGTATAGGAGATATTAAGGCTGAGCCTGTATTGAATCCTCCATTAACTAAACTAACAGATGACTAATTAATTAAACTGTACAATGCGCAGTTGTTATCCACAGATTCATTTTTCAATTTTTAGTTCTAAACATTCTAACCCTACTTAAGATGGTTTGGTTTGGCTGTACCTGTCTTTGGTAACTTGTTAAAACGTTACCTTTACAATTTCCAAAAATGGTCCACCACTGCGACCTTCACCATAACTACGGAGTAATGTTCCGCACAAAAACCACGTTCTTATTCAATATATTGCGGCATTTTTCTCTAAAAAATATGCAACTATACAGTTTCTTATCTGAATACGATATCAAAGGTTTCAATAAATTACCAAATATAAACAAAAATCAGCTGTTTATATAAGAATAAGAAAAACAGCTGTTTAACGCTAATAATACAATTCAGTTAACTTTTCTGCCCCACTATGTATATTTTTGAAGCAAATAATCATTTTACCACTCCCCCATTCATAGACATATCGTAAGATTTCTAATCCCAAACCCAACCAACAACTTGTCCATAATCATATAGCCTGCCCAGTGGCTCATCCGGCGATAGCAAATTAATTGATAATTTATTACGACCAAATTATAGACCAGTCTGATTCCGACTGGTTTAATTTTAAAATTTATTGCTGATAATTTTTCTTGCAGGTACTTATAATTCAATAATATGAATTTTAATTTGAAATAGTGAGATAATCGTATTTCCGGTATCGTGACTTCCGGTTTAATTTTGTAGATTTAAAATTTGCATGTCAAAATGTTAAGGACTCATATGTTTTCTTAAAGTTTGTAGACACTTAGAATTGGAGAAAACTTTTCGATGACGATAATAAAAAAGAGAAGAGCAAGTTATATGATAGGGCAAACGAATATTTGTTTTGAACTTTGATCGGTTGTTCTTTAGAATGTAAGTGTTTGTTTTTATAACTTGCAATGAACTAAAACTCAAACCGATGAACTTATTTTTATAAAATATTGTTATGCATTTTGACCGAATTTTGAAGCTATCTTTGTCGTCCTTTTTTTAACCTTTGTAGTAACTCCACTAGGATACTTTTCCTAAAAATCAAAATACAAAATTAATTTTCTGAACTATCTTATAAACGCCTCTGAAGTGGTTTTTGTTTTGGGAATTGGAAATAATTTCATGTAGTACCAAGGGAGTAGGCGAACTGTTGTACCACAGTAATGATCTTTTTAGCCAAATATTCATTCCTGAAATTTGTGATGTGATAGAGAGCGACATCATGATGAAGCATCGAATTGTCAACAGCCTCTGGCCGAACACGAAACCATTTTTATGTCATTCAAGAACCTCACGGTACCAAAGTTGATCGAATTTCTGTCTTTGAGGTATACATTCTTTATACACAATGTATCAACTATGAAAAATAAAATCACTAAGCAATACTTGCAATGAGCAACACTTGTGGATCTTTCCGTCACCAAATCAAAGAAACACAATAAACACTTTATTTTTTATGACGATGTTACAACGACTAAGTAACCATCCTTTGTCCTTACCATGTAGTTCAGTACCAAAAAGGATTATGTAAATCTAAGAACTGAGAATGATGACTTAATCCGTGAAAAAAATCTAGAACAAATAAAGTGTTTATTATAGAATCAATTGTGTTTTATTTGGCGATTTTAAAAGTAATGAGCACTGATACGAATTTGGAATTAATTCATCTTATTTTTTCAATTTTTTAATACCATTTCACACTTTAAAGTTTTATTTCTGGATTACATTAAAAAATCCATGACATTTTAAAAAACATCCATGACAATCACACTATGATACTTTTACCATCATACTAAGATTTTAGGAACCAATTTTTCGCATTTGTTAAAATTTTTATTAACAATTTATAATTGAAATTTAATTCGTAACCAATCTCTAAAGATAGATAATATTTTCATCTGCATTTTCTGTCTATGATTGTCCTGAAACGAATTTCATACTCTGCAGTTTCACAGGCATCCAAAAATGATTTTATGCCACCTAAATACCTGAGCTCGAATCATAGCTTCATTTTTGTAAGCTTGTTTTTAACTAGCTAAGTAGTTTAAAGTACTGTTTCTAAGTTAGACACAAAAGTGAATCTCGGAACACTACTCTATATTATTTCAAGTGAGAAAAACAATAGCACAAATTAAAAGTAATAAGGTTAAGAAGTTAAAAATGTATGCGAATGAAAACAATGTTTATAACCATCAGCTGTTGTATTGTTAAACTCAAAATGCTGTAACTTCCTAAGAAATTCAGTCTCATAATTTTGTAGACAAACCTAACAGCTATACTTCGAGGACCCCAAGAGTTAAACTCTGTCATGATATTAACAATATATATATATATATATATATATATATATATATATATATATATATATATATAATTAATACTGTAAGGATTAGCTTTACGTCAAAGCTAGAAGGTTCTATGATGGTACACTACAACTTATTTACGTAAGTAATCTGTTTCGTTGAAGATTGTCTGAATTTAACTTGTAATTCACGGTAAATTCCTTTTCTTATTTTTTATGTGTTTTCTTTTAGTGTTTACTACTATATCAACTTCCTGTAATGTGTTGACACCTTCCATTTCCGGTCTCCTGAGCAAGGACAAGTTGATGGTAGTTAATGCTTTACTACTTGGTTTACAACAGTTTGATGACACAAAGTTTGTAAAAAGAAATTTCTTTACATTTTACGATTCGCTATTTTTACGTGATCTAAGCAACGCCGCGAAATGGAAATGATGTTGTCAAAACGTAACTTTGCGGTTGATGTACTGACAATTCGATTTGCTGTTTTTATGTATGCATTCGTTGACCTTGGTTTTGGTATCTATCTATTTTTGTTTCCTTTCATGGAAGGTGATAAATGCTTTCATGCACACCATGGTCTTACGGTAGTGTCGGAATCCCCCAATGGACTACCGACAAAAAACCACTTCCTTTACAGGTCCTATATACTTTCTTGCAGGACTACAATTCAATATTATTTTAAAGGAGAAAGCTTTATCCACATTTCTTCCACTATTGTCTGATGTTCTTATCCTTATACTTGTGAACTATTGTAGTTCTTTCCTTCTTTATTCCTCTTTAGTGTAATCTTGGTTATGGAGGCTACAATCACATTCTACTTTTTGAAAAGTAATTTTTCTTTTTAAATGTCTACAACACATTTTTTATAAAAGTATATAATTTGCAATTTCACCCTTCTTCTCATTCTCCTCTTCTATTCATTAAAACCCGTGAATAATGGGTAAAACCAATCTCGGGAAATTTATATAATTGGTTCTAATTTTGTAACCTGGGGTTTTTGGGGTCACTGAATAAGAATGTGATGTCAAAATGATAAAATTCTAAATGGGAAATGCCAAAAGGTCGTTCTACGAGTAAAATAGTTTTTTAATGATACTTCATTAAATATAACTATTAAATATGTTTTTGAAAAATAGATCTGATTTCAAGCATACGTATATTTATAATTGTTCAAATTACAAGTGAATGATAATAAGTTATACATTTTTTGTAGAGCTGACATTTTGGCATAGGTCATTTTTAATTTTGTCGTTTTGACATCATAATCTTGTTCAGCAACCCCAAAAAACCCAAGTACAATTTTCTGTCAATTATAAAGCTATATATAAATTGTCTATTTGTTAAATAAATAATTAAAACAAGCCGACCGTTGACTTTTTTACTTTTGATCTAGTAGCCTTACAATGCACTTTAAAAAAATAGCCTGATTGGACGAACTGGAGAAAAAAGAGCAGATTTTGATTTTTTACGTCTATTTTGAAGCTACTATTATTACAAATAAGTTTTTCCACAGAAAATAAATAATCGGAAAATCTGCAGGTAAAACTGTATAATTTGACACCTCAATAATTGAAATCGGCCCTATAGAAATAAATATAAAATATAAATAAATAACCTACAGGCGTTGAAATTCCTTAGCGAAGTAAATATAAGTAAGATAACATATTTTATAACTGTTTTGTTACATTTTAGAAGAAAAAAACCAACGTAACAACTTAACCAAATTCTCACGAAAGAATACATGTTCAATAGACCAGCTGTTTGAATATAATCTATATTTTATTACCTAATTATATAAATGAAAACTTTATTACTTAATAATGTGTAAATTAATTACTGCGCATTAAGTTAACTAAGGAACATCCACTTCAATGTCGTTTGATGACACGTTAGTAATTAAAGCTTTTCACAAAAGAGGAAGTAAATAATAACAATCCCATAAACGTTTAAATATTTCTCTTCCATATTAGACTTCACAACGTTTAACCTAGATACTGCAATAATCCAAGGAGTCAACGGCATTTTTATTGCGTAATTCTATCACCTATATCCCATTAATTTAGTATTTATTTTAATTACACAGCCTAGGAATGTTGACAAGAATGTTTCCGTGAAACCATAGCAACGAGCAAAACAACTCCATATCTTCTTGGTTAGTTTACCAACCATTGCGCTTGCGCCAATGAGTGAAAACGTATCTTCACCTTGAATACAGGATTTATGCGGTCAGCCGGACATCTTGTCTGACAAAATCAGTAGAAATCTGAACCTGTAGTTAATGACTGTACTCTGTGAGCCTCTGTTTGTATGTATAACTTTGACGTCCTTGAATTAGAAAGCGAACGTGACTTCTGAAGGAAATTATTTATTTGCAAGGTAATAGTCAGCGAATTTGAAAGTTCTATGCAAATAAAGATGGTGTTTAAACATCGATTTTCTTCTAATTTAAGGGGAAATTTAGTATTGAAAGGAGGAGTAATTGAAATTTAAATTAAATAGTTTTTTAAATCATGTAGCATGACAGTGGGTATTGGTCAAGTGAAATTTTGGTTCATCCAAAATTACTATTAAATTATCCATTTTACTTTCTAACATCGTAAAACTGGGTTAAAAAATAAATATGTAGTTTTTTCGGATATATTCTTTTTTGGGGTTTCGTGAATTCAAAATAATGGGTTTTTGGAATGAGGCTGGTCTGTGTAAAGCCTGACTGCCCCAAATGTCTGGGGCGATTTTAATCAAATTATTTATGTTGGCATATTGTGGGATATGTAGGAGAGTTTTTTATTAATAACCTAAAGTTAGGAGTTGCTCCTTAAAAAAAAACACAAAATTACTATTTTCTTAAAATCGGCTCCAACGATTTTGATCAAATTTTGCTCAAGTGTAGTCACTAATGCCACAAATATTTATGACTTTAACTACGTTTTTCGATGAGTACTTTTTAGGAAATACTACGCCAGAGCGTAATAAAATTACACATGTAAGTCGAAAACAAGTCCATAATATTAAATTTTATTGTATTCTTACATTGTACAAATAACATGTACTTACAAGGTTTTACTCATGTTTCCACAATAATAACAAAATTCAAAACTTACTTGCGTAATACAGAAGGCAAATTAAAATCAAATATCTATTAAGAAAGGAATACAACTAAAGTTCCCAATGCAAAATCATGTTAGTACTATATCATAGATTAGTTGAAAGCTTTAAATATCAAAAAATTGACCTTATTTTAAAAAAATATGTTAAATTGTTTACTTATGCTGAAATAACATATTTTAATTTTATCTCCATGTATTATATCTGTTACATCAGATTTATTTGATTTGTTTTTGTTATCTTCCTTTATTGGAAAGAAGGCAAATTATGTACAACCAGATTGTCGAACTCAAGCAGGTCAGGATGTGCATAGCAACTAAATTGAAAGGATCAATCTCTACACGTGAATTTCTCCTCCGGGATCTTAGCTTCTTCACGTTACGCTTTTGAAGAGACACCTGTTAGGAATTAGGATAGTTTTAGTTAGGAATATAGTCCAAGTTCTTTTTATGAAGGCAAAATGACAACAATTATTGTGACAGACCTGGAAAATTGACGAAATTACTAACCTTGCAAGCAAGACAGACGTCATTGATGCTACAATGATATACAAACCCTTGGGTTGGGTTGGAGGAACGTGGTCAGTGGGCCAAGATTGATCAAGCTGCAGGAATTCAGACGGACTTGAGGAGTAAGAGCTTCGTAGGAGAATTGAAATTGCAGACGAGCATTCATAAGAATTGCAAACGGCGTGAGCAAACTTCGTGTATAAAGAAACTTGTAATTATTTCAGAATCAGATAATTAAACTATATCGTAGAATAAGATCTATGTGTCACAAAAAATACAGTCATTCTGGATTTATAATAATAAAAAGACGATTGTAGCATTTTAATAAGAAAGGATGTAGTTATTTGCGTTAATAAAGGTTAACTGAGTATTGAACCATTCGATTATACTGAAAATGAAAAAACCAAGCAGTTTAATGAAACAATCCTAGTACACACCTACTTATGAAATGCTTCCCTATTGGTTTATCCTTCTTCTCAAGGCTTCTTCCTTTGTTCTTATGCCTTAATTATGAATCCTCCAATTAAAATCCAGTTTTTCTCGGACTTTATCACATGTTATCAGAATATCCAGAATAACAATTTACTACTAGTGACGAAATTTACTATTTCAGCAAAACATCATTATTAGAACTTTTAATATAGTCGAGAAAAGTTATAAAATGAGTTCACACTTGAACCGTAGACAAAATGTTTTAAAATCATTTTGTTCTAGGTTATAAAAAAATTTGCCTTTTGTAAATGTTGTTTAAAGAAACTTATTTTATTATTAAGAAATAATGTTTGTAGAATGTGATGTTTCTTTTTTTAAATCGGCGTAAACACCTGTAAAACTGTTTGTAAATAATTACCGTTTATAACATTTTTTTTTCCGTTATAATCCAAAAATGAGTAGCCTGTCCAATTTTTTTAGTTCACTGTATATATTATTTAAGAAACTCCCCGTCAAACCATGTTATTACATAACAATCTATTTAAATTTGAACATGTTCAAATATTCTGTGTCCAACAACAACCATCAAATAAATTTCAAAATAATTATTTCATCATCACAATATTTTATTTACATGTAAGGAAAAGATGTCGACAAATGATTACAACACAAAAAAATTAAAATATATCTAAATATTGCCATCACAACACTTGCAACTTCCTTGTTCGACAGCATAAATCATAACAATATGCGATGCAATCACAAAATTTCTAAAACATGTTACTGTCTGGATTCACAGCCTCGGTAATTGCAGGAAACACGACTCTTCACCCAATAAACTACTTCTACCGTTTTTTATCGACAACAGACAACATGAACCTTATGATGAAACTTGCAACTGTTGATGTTTGTTTTGACCTAATCTAGATCTATTGAGGTTTCTATGATGTAACCATAGCAACAACAACAACATGAAATAAATAGTAAAATAAATAGCGTGTAGACGCTTCCTGTTGGACAGTTTGTTATGTAACAGTCAGGATTGTTGGTCGTGAACATCTGTCACCATAGCGTAATGTTGTATTGGTACCAGAATACTATAAAACAACTAGTTTATGGAAACATTCATGATAATTACCCAGCTTCATCATACAATGGAATACAAGCCGATTCTTTAAAAATGTAATGAACAAAATTTGGTTTCTGGTGCCTTGTAGGAAATTGTTAAATCAAAGAGTCTTACCCAGTTTTTATAAACAGTTGTTAGACAAATTTTCTGAACCTCGTGTGTACTTTCTTGAAGTCAGTTAGGCCCCCTACGCGCCTCGTAAATGTTTATACCAAGTGTCCTAAAAGTCCCCCCCCCTATTATTTTTTTTAGGAATGGAAATAGACAGATTTGCTTTGGGGAAAGTTTAGATAAGCAAAGGAGTTTTTTGAAGTATCAAAATTTTCAATCCTTACCACCAAAATGGGGTAGTTTGGGGGTAAGTCAAGAATTTGAAATAACAACCCCTATTGAGTGATAAATCATTTTCAGTAGTTTTACATTGTATTAGAATTTTTTGTATATAATCACTTACCACTGTTAACAATCGGTAATTTCACCGGTTTCGTTTTTTTATGATTATATACAATAGTTTACAGTGGATGATAATGTTTTAAACATTACCATGCAGGATTGTTCACAATCACTAATTTTACGGGCTGCGATTATTATGATTATTTGTAAGAGTTCACATTCCGCTAGAACCTATTAAACATTGTCAATTACCACTAGAACAATCTGTTGTTTTACTGCATTGGTTTTTTAGGATTATTTTCAACAGTTCACGTTGTATTAGAATGTTTGGTACAATTGTCCGTTACCACTGCTCGTAATCAGTAGTTCACAAGGGTTTTGTTTTAGGGTCTATTGGCAAAACAAAGGGCCCTTATGATATCACGCTGTTTACACAGACAAGACTATAAATCCTGTATATTTAAAACTTTGGATTGGATTTATATTCTTTTTATTGTCCCAAATGTGGGGAAAATATAGTGGAAACTACAAAAAATGACCTTAGAAAGGTATTTAAGGTATTTAGGGGGCAAAAACTATCGAGTTGAAAAATTTATTTTTGGAAATATTATATGTGGGGTATCAAATATAACTAGAAGCTATTCTGATACAAATATGTAAGTTTATTAGCGCTAGGCCGTTTAAGAGATCTCGACTTTATAAAATAAACAAACCTACAAACCTAGGTCGTTTGGTTTTGCCACCTTTGACTCTTTTATTTAGGACTATTTTCATCAGTTCACTTTGCATTAGAAAGTTTTAAACATTATCATTTACCACTTTACATTATGTAGTCTTACTGGTTTCATTTTTTGGATAATTTTTAACTGTGTGTAGTCACTACTGTTAATAATCGATAGTTTTAGGGGTTTTAATTTTTAGGATTATTTTCAATATTTCATGCTTTATTAGAATGTGTTGTTCATAGTCATTTACCACGTTTTAGGATTATTTAATATTTCATGCTGCATTAGAATGTATTGTTCATAGTCACTTACCACGTTTTAGGATTATTTAATATTTCATGCTGATTAGAATGTGTTGTTCATAGTCACTTACCACGTATTAGGATTATTTTCAATATTTCATGCTGCATTAGAATGTGTTGTTCATAGTCACTTACCACGTTTTAGGATTATTTAATATTTCATGCTGATTAGAATGTGTTGTTCATAGTCACTTACCACGTTTTAGGGATATTTTTAATATTTCATGCTGCATTAGAATGTGTTGTTCATAGTCACTTACCACGTTTTAGGGATATTTTCAATATTTCATGCTGCATTAGAATGTGTTGTTCATAGTAACTTACCACGTTTTAGGGATATTTTCAATATTTCATGCTGCATTAGAATGTGTTGTTCATAGTCACTTACCACGTTTTAGGATTATTTTCAATATTTCATGCTGCATTAGAATGTGTTGTTCATAGTCACTTACCACGTTTTAGGATTATTTTCAATATTTCATGCTGCATTAGAATGTGTTGTTCATAGTCACTTACCACGTTTTAGGAATATTTTCAATATTTCATGCTGCATTAGAATGTGTTGTTTATAGTCACTTACCACGTTTTAGGATTATTTTCAATATTTCATGCTGCATTAGAATGTGTTGTTCATAGTCAATTACCACGTTTTAGGTAATTTTCAATATTTCATGCTGCATTAGAATGTGTTGTTTATAGTCACTTACCACGTTTTAGGAATATTTTCAATATTTCATGCTGCATTAGAATGTGTTGTTTATAGTCACTTACCACGTTTTAGGATTATTTTCAATATTTCATGCTGCATTAGAATGTGTTGTTCATAGTCAATTACCACGTTTTAGGTAATTTTCAATATTTCATGCTGCATTAGAATGTGTTGTTTATAGTCACTTACCACGTTTTAGGAATATTTTCAATATTTCATGCTGCATTAGAATGTGTTGTTTATAGTCACTTACCACGTTTTAGGATTATTTTCAATATTTCATGCTGCATTAGAATGTGTTGTTTATAGTCACTTACCACGTTTTAGGATTATTTTCAATATTTCATGCTGCATTAGAATGTGTTGTTCATGGTCACTTACCACGTTTTAGGAATATTTTCAATATTTCATGCTGCATTAGAATGTGTTGTTTATAGTCACTTACCACGTTTTAGGATTATTTTCAATATTTCATGCTGCATTAGAATGTGTTGTTCATAGTCAATTACCACGTTTTAGGTAATTTTCAATATTTCATGCTGCATTAGAATGTGTTGTTTATAGTCACTTACCACGTTTTAGGAATATTTTCAATATTTCATGCTGCATTAGAATGTGTTGTTTATAGTCACTTACCACGTTTTAGGATTATTTTCAATATTTCATGCTGCATTAGAATGTGTTGTTTATAGTCACTTACCACGTTTTAGGATTATTTTCAATATTTCATGCTGCATTAGAATGTGTTGTTCATGGTCACTTACCACGTTTTAGGAATATTTTCAATATTTCATGCTGCATTAGAATGTGTTGTTTATAGTCACTTACCACGTTTTAGGATTATTTTCAATATTTCATGCTGCATTAGAATGTGTTGTTTATAGTCACTTACCACGTTTTAGGATTATTTTCAATATTTCATGCTGCATTAGAATGTGTTGTTCATGGTCACTTACCACGTTTTAGGAATATTTTCAATATTTCATGCTGCATTAGAATGTGTTGTTTATAGTCACTTACCACGTTTTAGGATTATTTTCAATATTTCATGCTGCATTAGAATGTGTTGTTCATGGTCACTTTCCACGTTTTAGGAATATTTTCAATATTTCATGCTGCATTAGAATGTGTTGTTTATAGTCACTTACCACGTTTTAGGATTATTTTCAATATTTCATGCTGCATTAGAATGTGTTGTTAATAGGCACTTACCACGTTTTAGGATTATTTTCAATATTTCATGCTGCATTAGAATGTGTTGTTCATAGTCACTTACTACGTTTTAGGAATATTTTCAATATTTCATGCTGCATTAGAATGTGTTGTTCATAGTCACTTACCACGTTTTAGGATTATTTTCAATATTTAATGCTGCATTAGATTGTGTTGTTCATAGTCACTTACCACGTTTTAGGACTATTTTCAATATTTCATGCTGCATTAGAATGTGTTGTTCATAGTCACTTACCACGTTTTAGGATTATTTTCAATATTTCATGCTGCATTATAATGTGTTGTTCATAGTCACTTACCAAGTTTTAGGATTATTTTCAATATTTCATGCTGCATTAGAATGTTTTGTTTATAGTCACTTACCACGTTTTAGGAATATTTTCAATATTTCATGCTGCATTAGAATGTGTTGTTCATAGTCACTTACCACGTTTTAGGAATATTTTCAATATTTCATGCTGCATTAGAATGTGTTGTCTATAGTCAATTACCACGTTTTAGGATTATTTTCAATATTTCATGCTGCATTAGATTGTGTTTGTTCATAGTCACTTACCACGTTTTAGGATTATTTTCAATATTTCATGCTGCATTAGATTGTATT
Organism: Aphrophora alni; assembly: GCA_963513935.1. Taxonomy (NCBI): domain Eukaryota; kingdom Metazoa; phylum Arthropoda; class Insecta; order Hemiptera; family Aphrophoridae; genus Aphrophora; species Aphrophora alni. The sequence goes on from OY740775.1 coordinate 3,754,855, forward strand.
GTTCATAGTCACTTACCACGTTTTAGGATTATTTTCAATATTTCATGCTGCATTAGAATGTGTTGTTCATAGTCACTTACCACGTTTTAGGGATATTTACAATATTTCATGCTGCATTAGAATGTGTTGTTCATAGTCACTTACCACGTTTTACTAATATTTTCAATATTTCATGCTGCATTAGAATGTGTTGTTCATAGTCACTTACCACGTTTTAGGATTATTTTCAATATTTCATGCTGCATTAGAATGTGTTGTTTATAGTCACTTACCACGTTTTACTAATATTTTCAATATTTCATGCTGCATTATAATGTGTTGTTCATAGTGACTTACCACGTTTTAGGGATATTTTCACCAGTTCGCATTGTATTAAATTGTTTTCTTCATAATCATTAACCTTACTTGCTATCAGTAGTTTTAAGTTCGGACGTGGTTTTAGTTGTTTGCTTAAAATATATATGTCATATTTATTATTTTACTGATTTTCCTATTAATTAAAATCTTTCGGTTTTGACGGTCTAACGGTTTTAAATGAAATTGTATTAGTATTTTTTAAATACTCATTTAGTAATTATACAAATTGTAGGTGTTAAAATATATTTGATGGTACTGGCATGTCTTATATAGTAAATTTCTGCTATTGTGAATTTTATAACAACTAATCATGTTCAAATTCATTTTCTACTACAAAAAAAGTAAGAAATTAATTACTGAAATCACTAATTTAAAAATTAACCTCAAAATTTAATAAAAAACAGCAATGATTTACCGATAAAACTTTAGAAAACGAATTTTACTAAAACCAAATGGTTCAAAATGGCGGCCGTTCCAGGAGTTAATTTACGTTATGAGACTTACCTAAGCTTATATTAGTTATTGTTACCAGTTAATAATCTGAAACTAATACATTCGCGTTGAGCTCCAGATTATTACGTATTATAAATGAGTGAAGTAAATCGTTTGATTATTTTTCTTAAATTGGGTTTTTATAATACTTAGTACCATCCAGAATTTTAACTCCATAACATTTACCGTTAAAAAAATATAATTGTTTTGTTCAAAACACAAAATGGCGTCTAGGTAGAAAACTAACCCATTTAGGAAATATGATTATATAAACTTCTCATTGGCTTTGGTGTGAGGAATAAGCTCCTGAATTTTTAGAATGATTTTTGGAAACACCCTGGATTGTGTAGATATCGCAATACCATATTTTCTATTAGAAAATCAGTAATAAATACAGTAAGAACGTTTCCTGCTGGACATTCTGTTACGTAATATTCACGTCCGGTCAATGATGGCATTGTTGGCCGAGATATCGTGCACACCTGACACGCCGTAATGGAGTTACACAACCGTCAATAGATTTGCAAGGATGAATATATTTTAATATTCCACAACTAGGTCAGATGATTCGCAGAATGGTATGGTGACACGAAACTTTAGGTTTTTTTTAAATAAAAAAACAATTTCAGTAGTCTCTAGTCAGTTCTGTGGTTTACTTTTGATCGACTCAATTTTCATCCTTGGGATATGAAATGAAATCTACGACTATGTTTGATTACTCTGTTTTGTCGCTTCGTCTAACGAAACCAGAGCTCTTCATCGGTATAATGGGGCAAAGATAACTAAATTTCGCGTACCCTCCACCCCCACTTATTATCAAACTCTACTCCTTGACCGTAGAGAATATCCTACTCGTTACTTTCTAGTTCATTCTACACAATAACCAGTCGACAATTTCCCGGTAAGACAATCTCCCCGATAAGTGTAGGAAATGTATTCTACAATCTCCCAATATATCTTGTCAGGTAGACTATACTCCTGATAAAGTTATCAGCCAATTGCATTTCCCGTTAAGTAGATTTTTTTGTTATGTTTAGTTTGTGACCTTGTTTATTTATAACGATTTTTTATGAAAAAAATGTATCATTATCATTTGTTGCTAAAATAAAGTCCCTCCTTTCCTGTGTTTCAACATTTTCTGTTTTTCTGAGGTTAGTGTGACTACTTTAATTATCCGTTTATCGGTGGAATAGTGTTTTGATAACATACCTCTGTTACAGTAATTTCGAATTTGGAAAGTAATTAAGTAATTTTTATTAAAGTCAATCCTTTAATAAAAATTAATAAACACAATTATTTATTTTGTAATATCCACTTTTAATTAGTCTAGCCGACCAATGGTTTCGCCTGTTAAGGCATTGACGAGGCTGTATTACAGACTGTTCGGTCTCAACAATAATGAAAAAAAGGGAGAAAAAAAAATAAATAAATAAATAAAAAATAAAAAAAAAAAATTTTAATAAAAGTTTTTTTTGACATATTTTTTATTGAAACACTGGATTATTACAATCTTAAGCTACTGCTCAAATAAGTAATACATATACAGTACAAGAAATCGAGAAACATATTTTGAAGCCTAAATCATAATCTAGGTTCTAGCTACGTAAACCTTAATAGGAATCTAAAAACTTCAATATTGTGGTAGATCCTGTGGCTTCAAACGGCCAAGTCTTCTTATACACAGTTCCGTGTCCAGCAGTTGTAAAGCTTCCACGTTAACATGATTTAGGAGTCTCTTTTCATGTCTGTTTGCATAATCCGTTATAACGTCTTCTACTGATTTCAGATTTAAGTCCAAATGTAGGTCATCATTACGCTGATATCATCTTGCGTTGGTCATTGCACGAATTATACCATTTTGGCCATAAAGTCAATCCTTTAATAAAAGATGGTTGTACAATTGATTATTTATTGACAAACAAATAAAAAAATTCAACACTAACAGTTCCTAAAATGTGAGAATTAGGTTTTGAGCTCAGGTTTAAAATATACGGAGAACAATATTGTTTACGTGAATTACAAATAAATTATTTATTCGTATGTTTTTAGCCTGAGAGTTTTTTAGATAAATTGATTAAAACAAAGCTGTAAAAATTGTTTGAAATTTGACATTGAATGAAATTATACACTGTGGCTCTGAAGTGGGGAGTTATGAATATGAGCAATGGAGGTTTAATAAAGATTTTTGTTCTTTAAAAGTTTTTATTACATTATACTCCAATTTCAGTCTCAGTTCAACTGTTTTATGTACAGAAAACAAACCTTTGAAACGCATTAAATTTTATGTTTCACTACTCATGTGAAAAATCTACTACTCAAGATGTATTGTTTGTGAATGTATTTTTTTGTGCAGTTATGTTTTTTCCATTGTTTCTGTTTTAGTTCACTGAGGATGACATATATCCGAAACACGTTTAATTCAAAATATTGATAAAGATAGCTAACGCATCACCAAAAAGTATTTTATTCATATTGTAGAAAAATAGCTACCCGTACTCTTTATATAAATGATTATTTTAATTGTCTGTCTGCAAGTGATTACAAGTTTCGACCAAGTACTGTCATCATCACTAACTTTGAATATTAATTAATTTTACTTATATATTCGTTCTTAAAAAAATTAGTGACTATCTGATTGTATTAGTGACTAGGAATAAATGTATTTAGGTACAAAATAGTTGTTAATTATTTAAGATTTGGAAGTACAAAAACAGCGTATGTATAGAACTATTTAAATTTCTAATCACTTCCTTTACATTCAGAATCATGACGTAACTCATGAACAGGTGGAAATAGAAATATCAAAGGATTAAAATCTGCAACGAAGTTAATGACTCCTAGATGATTGTGTCCGCTATAACCTCAACTCAAGGATTTGATGAGTTTAGAAAGGTAGTTTTCATTGTTTCTCCTAATGACACTGTTCGATTCCTCATCCAGGGAGATAAATGCTCACTGGCTTTCATCGATTTCGTTGGACTTACTTCTGTGTAATCGTTCTAATAGATACGGAGCGAGACAGGTCGATTGAACGATTGTCAGCTGATTAGGGCAACTAAGAGTGTACCTAATTTCCATTTTCAGTTACTTAATTTTTTTTCTAACATGTTACTAAATAAGGTACATTTTGTTTTAAGCACGCCATAAACGCGTAATTGATTAAAATCGTGCTTCTAGTGATGGTTGTAAATTTTTCTGTTTTGCCAATTATTTCTGAACCGTATATATTTTATTTACTGTTTCGTGTCATTGATCTTAGATTTAACTAAACTTTGAACTAAATCGGTAAAACTAATTTTGAAAATTAAGTATTTTATACGAGCTATGGTCAATTTATGAAACGAATACTTATTTAGCCCAGGTACAGCAAAAATCGGGTGCAGTGAAATCGAATTGAGAGGAACGAAAAAGTGTAACGGAGATAAGAAATTGTTGTAAAATGATAACTCATGTGCCAAAATAAACAAAGCAATAGATTTCTCAGTTAAAAATCATTTTTAACGTGTGTGATGTGTTGCTGCCAAGTACCAAAATAAACTAAGCAATACATTTCTCAGTTAAAACCATTTTATTGTGTGTGATGTGTTGCTACCAAGTACCAAAATAAACTAAGGAATAAATTTCTCAGTTAAAACCATTTTATTGTGTGTGATGTGTTGCTGCCAAGTACCAAAATAAACTAATCAATAAATTTCTCAGTTAAAATCATTTTTAATGTGTGTGATGTGTTGCTACCAAGTACCAAAATAAACTAAGGAATAAATTTCTCAGTTGAAACCATTTTATTGTGTGCGATGTGTTGCTACCAAGGACCAAAATAAACTAAGTAATAAATTCCTCAGTTAAAATCATTTTTAATGTGTGTGATGTGTTGCTGCCAAGTACCAAAATAAACTAAGGAATAAATTTCTCAGTTAAAACCATTTTATTGTGTGCGATGTGTTGCTACCAAGGACCAAAATAAACTAAGTAATAAATTCCTCAGTTAAAATCATTTTTAATGTGTGTGATGTGTTGCTGCCAAGTACCAAAATAAACTAAGGAATAAATTTCTCAATTAAAACCATTTTATTGTGTGCGATGTGTTGCTACCAAGGACCAAAATAAACTAAGTAATAAATTCCTCAGTTAAAATCATTTTTAATGTGTGTGATGTGTTGCTGCCAAGTACCAAAATAAACTAATCAATAAATTTCTCAGTTAAAATCATTTTTAATGTGTGTGATGTGTTGCTGCCAAGTACCAAAATAAACTAATCAATAAATTTCTCAGTTAAAATCATTTTTAATGTGTGTGATGTGTTGCTGCCAAGTACCAAAATAAACTAATCAATAAATTTCTCAGTTAAAATCATTTTTAATATGTGTGATGTGTTGCTGTCAAGTACCAAAATAAACTAAGCAATGACTTTCTCAGTTAAAATCATTTTTAATGTGTGTGATGTGTTGCTGCTATGTACCAAAATAAACTAAGCAATACATTTCTTAGTTAAAAATCATTTTTAATGTGTGTGATGTGTTGCTGCCATGTACCAAAATAAACTAAGCAATAACTTTCTGTGTGATATGTTGCTGTCAAGTACCAAAATAAACTAAGCAATGACTTTCTCAGTTAAAATCATTTTTAATGTGTGTGATGTGTTGCTGCTATGTACCAAAATAAACTAAGCAATACATTTCTTAGTTAAAAATCATTTTTAATGTGTGTGATGTGTTGCTGCCATGTACCAAAATAAACTAAGCAATGACTTTCTCAGTTAAAATCATTTTTAATGTGTGTGATGTGTTGCTGCTATGTACCAAAATAAACTAAGCAATACATTTCTTAGTTAAAAATCATTTTTAATGTGTGTGATGTGTTGCTGCCATGTACCAAAATAAACTAAGCAATGACTTTCTCAGTTAAAATCATTTTTAATGTGTGTGATGTGTTGCTGCTATGTACCAAAATAAACTAAGCAATACATTTTTTAGTTAAAAATCATTTTTAATGTGTGTGATGTGTTGCTGCCATGTACCAAAATAAACTAAGCAATGACTTTCTCAGTTAAAATCATTTTTAATGTGTGTGATGTGTTGCTGCCATGTACCAAAATAAACTAAGCAATACATTTCTTAGTTAAAAATCATTTTTAATGTGTGTGATGTGTTGCTGCCATGTACCAAAATAAACTAAGCAATGACTTTCTCAGTTAAAATCATTTTTAATGTGTGTGATGTGTTGCTGCCATGTACCAAAATAAACTAAGCAATACATTTCTTAGTTAAAAATCATTTTTAATGTGTGTGATGTGTTGCTGCCATGTACCAAAATAAACTAAGCAATGACTTTCTCAGTTAAAATCATTTTTAATGTGTGTGATGTGTTGCTGTCATGTACCAAAATAAACTAAGCAATGACTTTCTCAGTTAAAATCATTTTTAATGTGTGTGATGTGTTGCTGCCATGTACCAAAATAAACTAAGCAATGACTTTCTCAGTTAAAATCATTTTTAATGTGTGTGATGTGTTGCTGCTATGTACCAAAATAAACTAAGCAATACATTTTTTAGTTAAAAATCATTTTTAATGTGTGTGATGTGTTGCTGCCATGTACCAAAATAAACTAAGCAATAACTTTCTGTGTGATATGTTGCTGTCAAGTACCAAAATAAACTAAGCAATGACTTTCTCAGTTAAAATCATTTTTAATGTGTGTGATGTGTTGCTGCTATGTACCAAAATAAACTAAGCAATACATTTTTTAGTTAAAAATCATTTTTAATGTGTGTGATGTGTTGCTGCCATGTACCAAAATAAACTAAGCAATAACTTTCTGTGTGATGTGTTGCTGCCATGTACCAAAATAAACTAAGCAATGACTTTCTCAGTTAAAATCATTTTTAATGTGTGTGATGTGTTGCTGCCATGTACCAAAATAAACTAAGCAATACATTTCTTAGTTAAAAATCATTTTTAATGTGTGTGATGTGTTGCTGCCATGTACCAAAATAAACTAAGCAATAACTTTCTGTGTGATATGTTGCTGTCAAGTACCAAAATAAACTAAGCAATGACTTTCTCAGTTAAAATCATTTTTAACGTGTGTGATGTGTTGCTGCTATGTACCAAAATAAACTAAGCAATACATTTCTTAGTTAAAAATCATTATTAATGTGTGTGCTGTGTTGCTGCCATGTACCAAAATAAACTAAGCAATGACTTTCTCAGTTAAAATCATTTTTAATGTGTGTGATGTGTTGCTGCCATGTACCAAAATAAACTAAGCAATACATTTCTTAGTTAAAAATCATTTTTAATGTGTGTGATGTGTTGCTGCCATGTACCAAAATAAAATAAGCAATAACTTTCTGTGTGATGTGTTGCTGTCAAGTACCAAAATAGACTAAGCAATAACTTTCTTAGTTAAAAATCATTTTTAATGTGTGTGATGTGTTGCTGCCATGTACCAAAATAAACTAAGCAATAACTTTCTGTGTGATGTGTTGCTGCCATGTACCAAAATAAACTAAGCAATGACTTTCTCAGTTAAAATCATTTTTAATGTGTGTGATGTGTTGCTGCCATGTACCAAAATAAACTAAGCAATACATTTCTTAGTTAAAAATCATTTTTAATGTGTGTGATGTGTTGCTGCCATGTACCAAAATAAACTAAGCAATAACTTTCTGTGTGATATGTTGCTGTCAAGTACCAAAATAAACTAAGCAATGACTTTCTCAGTTAAAATCATTTTTAATGTGTGTGATGTGTTGCTGCTATGTACCAAAATAAACTAAGCAATACATTTCTTAGTTAAAAATCATTATTAATGTGTGTGCTGTGTTGCTGCCATGTACCAAAATAAACTAAGCAATGACTTTCTCAGTTAAAATCATTTTTAATGTGTGTGATGTGTTGCTGCCATGTACCAAAATAAACTAAGCAATACATTTCTTAGTTAAAAATCATTTTTAATGTGTGTGATGTGTTGCTGCCATGTACCAAAATAAAATAAGCAATAACTTTCTGTGTGATGTGTTGCTGTCAAGTACCAAAATAGACTAAGCAATAACTTTCTTAGTTAAAAATCATTTATAATGTTTGTGATGTATTGCTGCCATGAACCAAAATAAACTAAGCATTAAATTTCCAATTAAAATCATTTTTGATGTGTGTGATGTGTTGCTACCACATACCAAAATAAACTAAGCAATGACTTTCTCAGTTAAGACATCATTAATATGTAATCTGTTGCTACCACATACCAAAATAAACTTTTATAGGCGAACTGAAGAGAAAGAAAGTTAGTAAGCGTGGAAAAAAAATATTACTGACACCGCCGGAGTTGAAAAGAGACATACGGTATCTTAAATTTCTAGCTATAGTAAAGGTGTGTTCGTGTATCTATGAACACACTTATTCTTCTTCTCCTTACTTTACGAAGTTTCGTTTATAGCGTGTGAAGGGGCTTACGCACCAGATTTTTGTGTTACCTATAACTTACTAATCGACATGTTTTGAGAAATAACAACAATCCTTTTTTTGAGAAGAGTCCAAATGCTTGGAGGCAAAAAAATTGTTAAAAATTTGATCTAAATCGTTTGTGTTTTTCTTACCCCTAAATTTTGAGTTGTCAAAACGAAATTTAAAAAGTCTCTAGATATCGCCAACATATGACCCCTTACTGAATTGTATTAACATCGTCCACTGGCTGTAGAGCTCTGCACACACAACAGGTGATAGATAGATAAAATTCTCAAAACGATCGCCTATATTGTTGATGGTATATGTTAATACCGAAACAGCTGTTATGATATATTAATAAATACTAAACACAAGATTGCTAAGACGTAAGTAATTTAGTAATAAACTTATTGTAAAGCGTTCATAAGGCAATATGGAATTTAAAACGCCTAGCATAAAATATACACAGTATCGAAGAAAAGTAACTTTGAGTTTCATTCTAGAGGTTAGGCAGATAAAAATGTAACAATTGAGCATAAATTAATTACTGAGAACCTAAATATCGTTTTCGTACGTTGTAATTTGTTCGTATGTAAAAATAGAAACATATAGGTCATGATTATTTTGAAATATTTGGAAAACATCTTAAGAATTTATTTTTGGTTATTGTTTCAACTAAAATAGTGTACCAACTCTAGTAAGTCCTCATATGTTCGTAAGATTATTGAAAAATAAGTTGATGAGGCCTAAAAATATCTTCGTACATTTTTGAGTTTGATAACCACAGTGTCAATTTCAAAGACCGGGTCCATGAATGTTACAAAAGAATTTAACTATTTATGTCAAACCGTGGGAAAAAATGGACGTATGGATAAAACCACGATTTATATTTTATCATACTAACATCTTTTATGTATTGGTAAAGATTTTCACCTTTAATTGAACACTCAACAGTTATTTTATTTTTGTTTAATTTTTCCTCCGATCTTCCAAAAACTTTTATTTTCAAATTTGGTAATTCTCAATTTTAGACTATCTTCATCTTCATTTTATAACACACTTTGAAATTTTTCGTTTTTCTAAACTGTTAACTTCATTTATACCCTCAAACCAAACCCTAATAGCAGAGTAACTTAGATTACACAAAATCTTGATTAAAATTTATTTGCTCGTTTATAACAACAACAAAACTCTTGAATAATTAATATTAATTGATGTTTAAACTTACTTTGACTCAACGAAATTCAGTACCACAACACCACCAAACAGGACTAAACGTTTAGGTTAGGTTAGGTTATTGTTGTTACAACTGACGCTTATATTTTTAGTTAGCCAAGCACGTATAAACATGGTTAGAATATATCATAACATGTTGTTATTACATAAAATAATGTTGTTCACTTGCTTTTTTTATATAACAAAAAAATTTTATAGTAAATAGTTTAAAATGTATGTTTAAGTTTTATCCGCCAAGTAATAATTACTACAACGTCGTGAACGGGTTAGGGAAGTTGTAATTGATCAGGTTGGGTTAGATTCATATTTTTGTTATAATTGAATCTTATATTTTTAATCCGCTAAACACGAACATTACAAGTATAGAATATACTTATTATATAAAAATCTTTTTTTTAAATAAAAATTATATTTTATTCGTTTCAATAATTATAAATAAATAATTTTAATAGATTTTTCAACTTAGCCTGACTCGGTTGAAAATAATGACCATAACACCAAGTTAGGTTAGGTTAGGTTAGGTTAGGTTAGGTTAGGTAAGGTTAGGTTAGGTTATGTATTGTTTTTGTAATTGAATATTAATTTAGTTATCTAAGCACGTATATATATATACGAGTACAATATAGTATATACATATAAGTACAAATATTAATAGAACGTACATATTACATAAAATTACATGTATTTAAATAAAACTCAAAATAAATCATATTAGTTGACATTTAAACTTACCTTCACCCGCTGGAAAATAGTTGTTATACACCGCGAACAGGTTCGGAAATTTTTCATAAAGTTAGATCTTACATGTTATAATGTAATATTTATATAGCTAACTAAACGAGTTTAGTAAATAAATAACAAGAAATTTATACGAGTAGCATTGACAACAATTGATTTTCAAACGTACTGAGAGAAGGAACTAACTACTTATCTGAGGTACCAAAACAACGTAACTATTTTAACTGCAACTCGTTCATGAAAGTACGTTAGTTATTATATCTATTTACTTAAAACTATTGAATGTAATCTGTAATAACAATTTACGCAAAACAAACCGATACAAATTTACAAGTGTTAATTGTTTTTAAATACATTTTTAAAGTATAAGGAAGTACGATTTATATAATACATGACAACGCCTAAGACATCCAATGTGGGGCCACTCTGTTACACAGCACTCATAAAGATTATCTGTCATGAGGAGAAAGGTAATGCTCGTCAAAGTTGCTATAGAATAAAAAAGAAATCTAAGCCAGAATTTAGAAGGAATAGAATAGCCTACTGGATTATGACCTTTTGTAGTCAAAACCAGTGACACATATCGTAGCGGCTGGTCGGTGATCGATTCATTGGAGAAGCAAGTTTCTAATCCAGGAATGTCGATCGTACAGGACTTCCGCGTACCTGTGTACCTTCCCTTGATGGCACCTTTAACATAGAAAGTAATTACAATGGTACTTGATTTGCATAACTTAAAGAGATTAAAGTAATTATTTTGTGAGAAAGTTAAAGACAAATTTTAAGTGTTTAAGATACTCATTAGAACGTTCATAACACGTACAGACATTCTTGAAATTCCCAGCTGTTATATTAAACTCTCTTAGATTCCCAATTTTAATTATTTCCCCCCATTTTGTATAGTAACCAATTGTTTCTGAGGTGTATGGGTTATTCCGTGAATATTGAAATCGGAGAGATATCTTATCGCATCACAGTTTTATAGAAATTTAGGAAATACAGTCGACTCTCGCTATCTCGAACCTCGATAACTCGAAATCTTCGATATCTTGAATTATTTTCAACCCCCTTGGAAAAACCTGTCTAATACGAATAAATAACAATACATAACTCGAAATAATTTTACGGTTATATTTTACCTCTATAAGTCGAAGAGACACAGAAATTACCTCTATAACTCGTAGTTCAGTAGATAAGTCGAATTCAATTTGCACTTTAGCTCCACAAGTCGAAGTTTACCTCTATATCTCGAGCAACGATCAAGATGCTCCTTCTGACGAAGAAAACGAGGAAGAGGAGCTAGCAGACATTACACCTAAAGAAGCCAAAGCTGCAGTACGTACTTTACGTATGTTTTTAGAAAAAAAACCAGTGATGCACCAGACAGTGTGTTTACTTCGATTGTTTCAATCGAAAATATGATTGACAAACGTGCTGCCAACAGTCTTAATCAGAAGAAGATTACGGACTTTTTTAATCAGTGAAATAAATATAAGGACTGTACTGTTTACCGTGTATGTACACGTATTTTATTATGTATACTCTAAATACACCTATTTTCTATTGATACAGTTAAAAGCTTAGTTTTTAGAGGGAATAAAGTACAGTACAGTACACTATTCTTTACCTCTGTAACTCGAATTTTTATTTGGTTTACCTCTATATCTCGTTACCTCTGTAAGTCGAATTTAGTCAAGATTGACCTCTATAACTCGAACTATGCCTAAGTCGAACTACACGTAACTCGAAGAAAAATTGTAGTCCCATGAATTTCGAGTTAGCGAGAGTCGACTGTAGTTAAATAGTAACTACAGGAGAATTCTTGAATTTCCCAACCTTGGAAGTTTTTATTAACGCTGGAAAATTTAACTTTCCCCTTCCTTCTCGAAACATACACACTGCATGACATATAAACAAGTAAGCTCATCAACAGATCAGAGTATTTTTACAAAATTAAATAACTTTACTTTTTAGGAGACTGTTTGTTGGTCAGGAAAATCTTGTATAACTTTAAAATTTATTTTTCCCCATTTTTTACATTCTCACTTTTTACCCTCAGTAAAGGCGTAGCGATCCCTTATGATCCTAACCTGAACTACATCTTCGTTTTATATAGTTTTGATTCTTCTCTTTCATCTTTCCTATCAGGTCGTTCTTGCCAACTCTTATTCTCTACCTATCCTGACGATTTTAGAGTATTCAAGGTCAAGGTCTATATTTTATAGTCTTCCCTTCCTTTGTTTTAAGGCGATGATGATCAAGAAGTCCTTTAAACAACCAAACAGAAATGAAGTATCCAATGGGGATAAAATAATTTTGAAAGTTCTGTAGATGATATTAAGTGTAAACTCAATGTAATATTTCACAAATCAACATATATTGTGACAGTTGTTATAAGATAATAGTTGTGTATACAAAGTAAATTGTAATTGATGTAATAGTGTATCCATAAGTCAAATAGAGATCCTTTAAAACTAGTATTAAAGAACATGTACAGTGTTGGAAGTATGGAAAAACAGATTCAAATTTTGCAACCATTTATTAGATTCTCGTTATAGTTTTGATCCCACTGAAAAGTCAAAGTTTTGCATATTGAACAAAAAAGTAGAAAAATTAAATTATTTAGAAGTTTTAGAAATCAACAGTGCTTCAAACGTCAATGAGCAAGTGTTTAACCATCTCCATTGTTAAAACACATTGTCACACATTCTGCCAGGTTATTTACCTTCTCAGGTAGTACTGATTCAGTCCTCCTTCCTTGCATTCCATCCCCCACTTCTTAGTGTTGATGTTGTTAAGTTGGATTTTGTAAATTTAATTTGATAGTTGTCTGAAGATGCTTACAGTAGTAATTGCGAAACAGCTGTCACAATATATGTTGATTTGTGAATGTGAATTTACTATTCCATAGATAACCTAAATCATTTTGGATTTCCTGAGTTCAAAAGAGTTATATTATTACAAAATGTCTACTTGTAAATTGATACTAATCACCATACGATGTCCAATTTCTTGAAAATCTTTTGAACATATTTTGTTCAAAATTATTATCTAGGTGTTTTGACTTATATAAATCGTTATAACTCAATACTTGGTGTTACCTGCTATATATATTCTTACTCAATACACGAAGTTTTAAAATCGCAAAAAAAATCGACCTCCGTTCGTTCACTACCCACCTCGTTTCATTTTAAGGAAATCGACAAAATGATTTTCGACGCCGTTCGTCCGTTCGTCGTCGATTGGGGTCGATGTACACTGTAAGTAAGCACTAGTACGGCCACAATATTTAAAGTATGCATATGAAATTTAATACAGGGAGTTCTTATAGGACCCTATTGAAATTCAAAAAAATTGAATTGAACATGTCAAAATAGCGGCCATTTAAAATAATTTTTTGATCATTTCTTGTGTTTAGTCTTATGACACTAAATTAGATTTCATTCTGCGTCTAATAACACTAACCCCACAGCTCTACGATGACAAATAGATAAGTTAATCAAAAACGTAATATTAAACCCATCCATTCCAAGAAGTTATTTGTATAGAAACACGTCACATATACGAGCGTAGCGAGTGGAGGTTCCTTCACATACTTTCGAGGGCTAAATTACCGACACGAGCGAAGCGAGTGATGGCTTTTTAACGTACGACGTTTTACTGCCGTCAAGAAACCACCTTTTGTGTAGCCATACATTTTAAACAGACTGCTTGTATTACATTGTTTGATAAATCCGGGTAAATACCATTATAGCGCACATAGATTATTTTGTTTGTTTGAATGTTATGCAGTTATGGACAAACGTTATTAAATATATAAATATGATTCTGTACACCAAGGACGATTGATGTATGTTTAAAGTTTTTTGTTTTTTAGTTTTAAATGGCTGCTACTAACAGTTGCCGCAGTACTTTTCCAAGACATAATCGCGAGTGTTTAGATTAGGATTACAACTGACAAACTAAAGTAATAAACAAAATGTTGTAAGCGAAGCATCACAGCCATACAAATACTCACATGAAATATGTAATTTAATCTGTTTTCTTAAACTTTCTGGGGAGTTTTAACTGTCTAAAATTAAAAAAATTATTACTGTTGTAAATTAAATTGAAGCAACCATTCATTGGTCCAATGGTATAACTTCAGCTGACATCCTTAGTGCTCGTTTATACGAATCAATAATCATTTCCTTATTGTTAAGTCCACGCATAATTCTCTTGTAGTTGCGGTGATAAACACGTCTTCGGTATAAGTTTCTGTTCCCTCTAATTGGAGGCATTGTTACTATTAAAAGTTCAATGAAAAACAGTTCAATAAACTTCATGGAAAAAATAAATTGTAAAGTCTATTACCAAACTTAAAAAGAACCATTTTAAAATGTTATACAAGTCAGTCAAAACGAACTGATAACTATCATATTGCATCAAAAACTAATATAACAACACTTCTTTAACAAATAACAACACTTTTAATTAGTTTGCTTTAAATAATTATTTTTCTTTATATGAATAACAGCTGATAATTATTTTGAACGATAGACTTCCACGGTCACAAACATCGTTATGATCTTGTTCTTCGGGGTTTGACCGCGTCAATATTGTCTGCACGTTGAGTACAGACATTGGTGGTCAAACGTCGGCCAGACAAAGGTCCACGACCCGACAAAGGGCAACGGCCCGACAAGGGTCCACTCCCAGGACTATATAAGCTCAGGTATAGGATGGCTCGCTTCACTTAGTTAAGCCTTGAGAATGAACATCTGTAAAGTGCCCGAAACGTCGGCTGTACTCAAAGTGCAGACATTATTGACACGGTCGAACCCCGAAGAACAAGATCATAACAGCTGATATTATTTGATAGGTGTAATTAAAAAGTATGCTTCTTTTATAAGAACAAATTAATATAAAGGCAAATGTATTTAATTACATATATTTGTAAATTCCATCCAGATGTTCATAAATTCCTTAATAAAATTTAGCAAGAAGTTAATGGTAAAAACTTTCATCCCTTATAGTTTCCCTCCCTTACTTTCCATCTTTTTGAAATTTGGACAGAAACAACATCCGGCTGAGCCCTATGAACGACAACTCAAATGCCTAAATCTATTACAAAATGTAGGAGGAGTTCTATTCACAACCCCTAACCTATTAAATAAGAATAGTTTTAACAATAGTCGTAGCCTTTACACTTCTAATAATTTGGACCATCAGTAATAGATCAGTCATACCAATTCAGAGTAAAGTTAACATCCATCGGTGTGTAAAACTAATGATTTTACATACTACTATATTGCCCATCTCCATGGTAGGGTTTGAAGCACAAAAACTAGAAACTCTAGTGCTGCAATCCGACGCTCCAATTCCAAAACAACACGCCTTATTTATCTCGTCTTCCCAAATTAGCGCATTCTGAACGTGAAATATGAAACTACACATTGAGCCTCACTCATGCTATGAAACTTCTTAGCTAATCATTCAATGCTACAACATAAAACTACCACTGTGACCACCCAATGAATGTTAAATCACAATCATAAAACAAGGATCAAAACATCCATAAAGTATTTATATTTTATTATTTCTTGCTCTATATTAGTATTGATATCACGCCAGTAGTCACATTTGGTTTACAAGAACGATTTAATTAATCTATCAACTTTAATAATAAAAAAAAAAAAACTAAATCTACTGTCAACATAACCCTACTTATTATTCCTCATTAAAATAAATATCGACATAACAGATTCTAATGATGACGTCACACCAAAGATAATTAATTACTATCGCCGCATCTGTGTCTGTCATATTACTCTACTATTTGGAACGTGCTTGGGATAGTGGCAAACATGAGTGGCTGACAAGTTAGGTAGGCTGTCTGTTATTTACGTGAACCTTTGCTGGATGGAATCAGGATGTAAACGGCACGCCGCGACATGTCTTATATAATCGTAACAAGTAGCCTATCCTAGAAAGTTCATTACGTTAATTAATTATTAGGTTTTATTTAAATACTAAATACACAACAAAAAATCTTGGAAATAAAATTAAACTCGTGATTTAAAATCAGAGTGTTTGGTTGACTTTTTTATCTGTTGCCATATTTATAATACAGTATGCGCCAAAAAAAAACAGTACCAAAATTAAGTATATATGTTTAAAAAGTTTTGTTTTGAAACGAAGGTACAAGAGTGAAAGTGAACAGAGACTTTTAGTGTTATAAAAGCACATGTTCTATACGCCCTCCATTAAGGGGAGTCGGAGAGCTAAAATAAAAAAAATATTGATTTTGGTTTTTTATATTTTTATTTTGTTCTGTGTCTTTTCAGGATTAATTTAAGACCTTATTTATTGAAATCCGTTGAGTTAATCTATCTTTATAAGCATTTGTTTAAGTTAGTGCACCTTAATCAAAAGGTTGAAATTTGATTTTTTTCAGGACTAGCGATACCTAGTGGTGAATCAGTGAACCTTTAAGGGAATGTTAATGTAACTACGGGGTAGGATAGGCAATCTGATAACTTGACTTAACTAACTATACAGTAGCCTCAGACTAGGATTGTGTCAGGTGTAAGGGGCTTGTCCTCCCTTTTACTTGCTACCTTAACTTGACTTGACGGTACAACCCATTCCAAGAAAACTAGGTACACAAATTACTGCTTAGCTACATTGAATTATTTAATTCTTAACGTTACAACTTCGTGACAGACTTTTGTAAACGTTTTATTCTTATTTACACCGATAAAAGAAACGAAAGTAGGGTACGCTTTTACACAGAAGGATTTGAGGTCTATATTTTTTTATTGGGGTTGTGCCGGTGAAAGTAATCGCAACAAAGTGTGGGGTCCCTCTTTTCCTCTCCGCCACAGACACATTCCTAAATTGAGGATACTGTACCTAAGTTTATTAGTGGTTAAGGGGCTTGAGGCGTCAATCCGCTGGTACAAGGATTGGCACCGAAGGTTGTGGGTTCGATTCCCACCTAAGACACAAGGTTTTTGGGATGGACTTTTTCAATAGAAATCGCGTCACGCACACTACCGTAATGCAACTTTTGGGATGGACTTTTTCAATAGAAATCGCGTCACGCACACTACCGTAATTGCAACTTTTGGGATGGACTTTTTCAATAGAAATCGCGTCACGCACACTACCGTAATTGCAACTTTTGGGATGGACTTTTTCAATAGAAATCGCGTCACGCACACTACCGTAATGCAACTTTTGGGATGGACTTTTTCAATAGAAATCGCGTCACGCACACTACCGTAATGCAACTTTTGGGATGGACTTTTTCAATAGAAATCGCGTCACGCACACTACCGTAATTGCAACTTTTGGGATGGACTTTTTCAATAGAAATCGCGTCACGCACACTACCGTAATGCAACTTTTGGGATGGACTTTTTCAATAGAAATCGCGTCACGCACACTACCGTAATGCAACTTTTGGGATGGACTTTTTCAATAGAAATCGCGTCACACACACTACCGTAATTGCAACTTTTGGGATGGACTTTTTCAATAGAAATCGCGTCACGCACACTACCGTAATTGCAACTTTTGGGATGGACTTTTTCAATAGAAATCGCGTCACGCACACTACCGTAATTGCAACTTTTGGGATGGACTTTTTCAATAGAAATCGCGTCACGCACACTACCGTAATGCAACTTTTGGGATGGACTTTTTCAATAGAAATCGCGTCACGCACACTACCGTAATGCAACTTTTGGGATGGACTTTTTCAATAGAAATCGCGTCACACACACTACCGTAATTGCAACTTTTGGGATGGACTTTTTCAATAGAAATCGCGTCACGCACACTACCGTAATGCAACTTTTGGGATGGACTTTTTCAATAGAAATCGCGTCACGCACACTACCGTAATGCAACTTTTGGGATGGACTTTTTCAATAGAAATCGCGTCACACACACTACCGTAATTGCAACTTTTGGGATGGACTTTTTCAATAGAAATCGCGTCACGCACACTACCGTAATGCAACTTTTGGGATGGACTTTTTCAATAGAAATCGCGTCACGCACACTACCGTAATGCAACTTTTGGGATGGACTTTTTCAATAGAAATCGCGTCACACACACTACCGTAATTGCAACTTTTGGGATGGACTTTTTCAATAGAAATCGCGTCACACACACTACCGTAATGCAACTTTTGGGATGGACTTTTTCAATAGAAATCGCGTCACGCACACTACCGTAATGCAACTTTTGGGATGGACTTTTTCAATAGAAATCGCGTCACGCACACTACCGTAATGCAACTTTTGGGATGGACTTTTTCAATAGAAATCGCGTCACGCACACTACCGTAATGCAACTTTTGGGATGGACTTTTTCAATAGAAATCGCGTCACACACACTACCGTAATTGCAACTTTTGGGATGGACTTTTTCAATAGAAATCGCGTCACACACACTACCGTAATTGCAACTTTTGGGATGGACTTTTTCAATAGAAATCGCGTCACGCACACTACCGTAATGCAACTTTTGGGATGGACTTTTTCAATAGAAATCGCGTCACACACACTACCGTAATTGCAACTTTTGGGATGGACTTTTTCAATAGAAATCGCGTCACACACACTACCGTAATTGCAACTTTTGGGATGGACTTTTTCAATAGAAATCGCGTCACGCACACTACCGTAATGCAACTTTTGGGATGGACTTTTTCAATAGAAATCGCGTCACACACACTACCGTAATTGCAACTTTTGGGATGGACTTTTTCAATAGAAATCGCGTCACACACACTACCGTAATTGCAACTTTTGGGATGGACTTTTTCAATAGAAATCGCGTCACACACACTACCGTAATTGCAACTTTTGGGATGGACTTTTTCAATAGAAATCGCGTCACGCACACTACCGTAATGCAACTTTTGGGATGGACTTTTTCAATAGAAATCGCGTCACACACACTACCGTAATTGCAACTTTTGGGATGGACTTTTTCAATAGAAATCGCGTCACGCACACTACCGTAATGCAACTTTTGGGATGGACTTTTTCAATAGAAATCGCGTCACACACACTACCGTAATGCAACTTTTGGGATGGACTTTTTCAATAGAAATCGCGTCACACACACTACCGTAATTGCAACTTTTGGGATGGACTTTTTCAATAGAAATCGCGTCACACACACTACCGTAATTGCAACTTTTGGGATGGACTTTTTCAATAGAAATCGCGTCACGCACACTACCGTAATGCAACTTTTGGGATGGACTTTTTCAATAGAAATCGCGTCACACACACTACCGTAATTGCAACTTTTGGGATGGACTTTTTCAATAGAAATCGCGTCACACACACTACCGTAATTGCAACTTTTGGGATGGACTTTTTCAATAGAAATCGCGTCACACACACTACCGTAATTGCAACTTTTGGGATGGACTTTTTCAATAGAAATCGCGTCACGCACACTACCGTAATGCAACTTTTGGGATGGACTTTTTCAATAGAAATCGCGTCACACACACTACCGTAATTGCAACTTTTGGGATGGACTTTTTCAATAGAAATCGCGTCACGCACACTACCGTAATGCAACTTTTGGGATGGACTTTTTCAATAGAAATCGCGTCACACACACTACCGTAATGCAACTTTTGGGATGGACTTTTTCAATAGAAATCGCGTCACACACACTACCGTAATTGCAACTTTTGGGATGGACTTTTTCAATAGAAATCGCGTCACACACACTACCGTAATTGCAACTTTTGGGATGGACTTTTTCAATAGAAATCGCGTCACGCACACTACCGTAATGCAACTTTTGGGATGGACTTTTTCAATAGAAATCGCGTCACACACACTACCGTAATTGCAACTTTTGGGATGGACTTTTTCAATAGAAATCGCGTCACACACACTACCGTAATTGCAACTTTTGGGATGGACTTTTTCAATAGAAATCGCGTCACGCACACTACCGTAATGCAACTTTTGGGATGGACTTTTTCAATAGAAATCGCGTCACACACACTACCGTAATTGCAACTTTTGGGATGGACTTTTTCAATAGAAATCGCGTCACACACACTACCGTAATTGCAACTTTTGGGATGGACTTTTTCAATAGAAATCGCGTCACACACACTACCGTAATTGCAACTTTTGGGATGGACTTTTTCAATAGAAATCGCGTCACGCACACTACCGTAATGCAACTTTTGGGATGGACTTTTTCAATAGAAATCGCGTCACGCACACTACCGTAATGCAACTTTTGGGATGGACTTTTTCAATAGAAATCGCGTCACACACACTACCGTAATTGCAACTTTTGGGATGGACTTTTTCAATAGAAATCGCGTCACGCACACTACCGTAATGCAACTTTTGGGATGGACTTTTTCAATAGAAATCGCGTCACGCACACTACCGTAATGCAACTTTTGGGATGGACTTTTTCAATAGAAATCGCGTCACACACACTACCGTAATTGCAACTTTTGGGATGGACTTTTTCAATAGAAATCGCGTCACGCACACTACCGTAATGCAACTTTTGGGATGGACTTTTTCAATAGAAATCGCGTCACGCACACTACCGTAATTGCAACTTTTGGGATGGACTTTTTCAATAGAAATCGCGTCACGCACACTACCGTAATGCAACTTTTGGGATGGACTTTTTCAATAGAAATCGCGTCACGCACACTACCGTAATGCAACTTTTGGGATGGACTTTTTCAATAGAAATCGCGTCACACACACTACCGTAATTGCAACTTTTGGGATGGACTTTTTCAATAGAAATCGCGTCACACACACTACCGTAATTGCAACTTTTGGGATGGACTTTTTCAATAGAAATCGCGTCACGCACACTACCGTAATGCAACTTTTGGGATGGACTTTTTCAATAGAAATCGCGTCACGCACACTACCGTAATGCAACTTTTGGGATGGACTTTTTCAATAGAAATCGCGTCACACACACTACCGTAATTGCAACTTTTGGGATGGACTTTTTCAATAGAAATCGCGTCACACACACTACCGTAATTGCAACTTTTGGGATGGACTTTTTCAATAGAAATCGCGTCACACACACTACCGTAATTGCAACTTTTGGGATGGACTTTTTCAATAGAAATCGCGTCACGCACACTACCGTAATGCAACTTTTGGGATGGACTTTTTCAATAGAAATCGCGTCACACACACTACCGTAATTGCAACTTTTGGGATGGACTTTTTCAATAGAAATCGCGTCACGCACACTACCGTAATGCAACTTTTGGGATGGACTTTTTCAATAGAAATCGCGTCACACACACTACCGTAATGCAACTTTTGGGATGGACTTTTTCAATAGAAATCGCGTCACACACACTACCGTAATTGCAACTTTTGGGATGGACTTTTTCAATAGAAATCGCGTCACACACACTACCGTAATTGCAACTTTTGGGATGGACTTTTTCAATAGAAATCGCGTCACGCACACTACCGTAATGCAACTTTTGGGATGGACTTTTTCAATAGAAATCGCGTCACACACACTACCGTAATTGCAACTTTTGGGATGGACTTTTTCAATAGAAATCGCGTCACACACACTACCGTAATTGCAACTTTTGGGATGGACTTTTTCAATAGAAATCGCGTCACGCACACTACCGTAATGCAACTTTTGGGATGGACTTTTTCAATAGAAATCGCGTCACACACACTACCGTAATTGCAACTTTTGGGATGGACTTTTTCAATAGAAATCGCGTCACACACACTACCGTAATTGCAACTTTTGGGATGGACTTTTTCAATAGAAATCGCGTCACACACACTACCGTAATTGCAACTTTTGGGATGGACTTTTTCAATAGAAATCGCGTCACGCACACTACCGTAATGCAACTTTTGGGATGGACTTTTTCAATAGAAATCGCGTCACGCACACTACCGTAATGCAACTTTTGGGATGGACTTTTTCAATAGAAATCGCGTCACACACACTACCGTAATTGCAACTTTTGGGATGGACTTTTTCAATAGAAATCGCGTCACGCACACTACCGTAATGCAACTTTTGGGATGGACTTTTTCAATAGAAATCGCGTCACGCACACTACCGTAATGCAACTTTTGGGATGGACTTTTTCAATAGAAATCGCGTCACACACACTACCGTAATTGCAACTTTTGGGATGGACTTTTTCAATAGAAATCGCGTCACGCACACTACCGTAATGCAACTTTTGGGATGGACTTTTTCAATAGAAATCGCGTCACGCACACTACCGTAATTGCAACTTTTGGGATGGACTTTTTCAATAGAAATCGCGTCACGCACACTACCGTAATGCAACTTTTGGGATGGACTTTTTCAATAGAAATCGCGTCACGCACACTACCGTAATGCAACTTTTGGGATGGACTTTTTCAATAGAAATCGCGTCACACACACTACCGTAATTGCAACTTTTGGGATGGACTTTTTCAATAGAAATCGCGTCACACACACTACCGTAATTGCAACTTTTGGGATGGACTTTTTCAATAGAAATCGCGTCACGCACACTACCGTAATGCAACTTTTGGGATGGACTTTTTCAATAGAAATCGCGTCACGCACACTACCGTAATGCAACTTTTGGGATGGACTTTTTCAATAGAAATCGCGTCACGCACACTACCGTAATGCAACTTTTGGGATGGACTTTTTCAATAGAAATCGCGTCACGCACACTACCGTAATTGCAACTTTTGGGATGGACTTTTTCAATAGAAATCGCGTCACGCACACTACCGTAATTGCAACTTTTGGGATGGACTTTTTCAATAGAAATCGCATCACGCAAACTACCGTAATGCAACTTTTGGGATGGACTTTTTCAATAGAAATCGCGTCACGCACACTACCGTAATCGCGTCACGCACAGTAGCGTAATGCAACTTTAATATATATAGACAACGGATACGCGCCCACAGCGTATAAATAAACTCATATATCTACGAAAAATATTGCACAAACTTTCTCACATACCCATATATATTAAAACAAAAATCTACGAAAAATATTGCACTAACTTTCTCAAAATTCGCATACATTGTTAAACTATTATAAATGAAAAAATATAGCACAAACTTTCTCACATACCCATACATATTAAAACTAAAAATTTACGAAAAATATAGCACTATCCTTCTCAAACTCATATACATAGTCAAACTAAAATCAATGCAAAAAATATTACACAAACTTAAGTTTTCACTTCTAACGTGTGGTCTTAAGCACACCCAATATATTTTTAGATTTCTTTGCAGTTTTGTTCACTCCAACCTGTGGTACGGTGGGGAGAGAGGCTCACTATAAATTAAGGCTGGTTGGATTTAGTGGAAGTTTACAGGTTGGTTTGAAAAATTGCACAGAAAACACCAATTTTGTAAGTTGTCATATTTTTAGTAAAAAAAAAAAAAATTATCAATGCATTTTTTGTAACCTATGTATTGTAGTGATCCAAGAGTGCAATATTTTATTATGGTGTTTTGTTTTAAAGTACCGGTAAGTGTAACTTAACCTAACCTTTTAACGTTAAACACAATTTCTGAAAAACAGCATTTTTTTCTCCAAAATGTACCTTTTTCACATGAACCATAAAAGATATCTTTATAAAATTTGTTTTGTTTGTAGCCAATCATTTTGTATGTAGGGTTATTTATTATATCTTATGAATATACAAAAAAAATAATTTTTTGTTACAAAAACAGCGGGTTAATAAAGTTTCGTGTATCAAATTACTACCCAAAGAACGTAAGTTTTCAACGACACAACATAACGACATTTCTTCGTGGCTACTTGTGAAATTGTTCTTTTAAATCAGTAGCTGTTAGTGCTAAACTTGGACCACCTGAAGGACAAATTTAAATAACTAGCTGATAGCCTTAGTTTCACCTGGGGATAGTTGAGATAGTTAAATATCTATTTTTTTGAGCACAACTCTAATAGTGGTGCTATGGGAATAAATTATGCCCAAATAAAGCAACACACCAATTTTGATCAATATCGACCCATGAATAACAAAGATATGATACTTCTTTCAGTGGTAAAAACACCCTTGGAGCGGAACATTTTCAAACCCCTTTCTTAGTATGCGTCTACAGATCTACTCTAAACTATGTTAAAAAATTCATAGCTCTAGGATTCTTGGATCCAGAGTTTTCGTGATTAGACAGTGGGCTTCGACTTATATATATAGTTAGCTTATCATGCGGCTACATGTTTCATTGCCACAGGCAGCATTTTCAGACCAGTTACACTTATAAAATATTACATAACATAAAATTAAATAATATTACAATAATAAATAATTATAAATAATAAGGAAATCCATGAATTGGCAGAAGACTGTATTCAAATAATTATGTAGACCCTAGCAGATGTAATTATTTCAACTTTAAAGGTACCTCATAACCCCCCCCCCCCACTCAGTTATGTATTATTTTACTCAACTTTTATAATAAATAAGGAACTAGCTCTGCTTTAATCTACCTTTTATAATAACAAGGATCTAATAACAATTTGAAATTATTGAGCATATTCCAAGAAAACATAATATATTAAAGAAAAATCGTATAAATTTGATCATTTAAACTTTATTAAACAATTATTACAAGCAGCATCTGTAAAATGAAACACAATCTCTCCAGCCAAAGTCCAACATTCTAATGACTGGATAAATTTACTCTGTCTTGCAGCTAGTCTAGATTGATTAGCGATTAGTGAAAGGAGTCCATTGAAAGTGAATTCATAACCTATATTTAGATTTGAAAACGGAAATCATTTGCAGATTAGCCCTCCCAATAAAGCAGGTATTAATCTATAACACACCCTAATGTATTTCATGGTTAGTATTAATTTCTAATGCAAATTGATGAGCACAATGACAAGGTTTCTAGTGGTGTGGTAAAAAGTAGATCGTTTCTTGGATGTTTTAATACATTTAATAAATCCTTCATATAAACTAATTGTACCTAGTCTACGGTGTCAAATCCAGGGAGAGTGTCAGCCTGGAAAAGCTAGCAACTGTAGTTCAAGCGGAAGTAATTGGTTTGACTGATTGTGAAGGAAAATATAGGTAGGGGATATCAGGGAACTACCACCGATATAAACTTCGACAGCAAAGCAATACTTCTAGCTTTGAAAAACCACAACATATCACCTGTAAAAACCAATAATATAGATTAGATTAGATTAGATTAGATTAGAGATGGGGTGGAGACCCTCTTCGAGAAGGTCTCCCTGCACGTCAACCATCGGCTTATTGTGCCCCCTATGTGCCGTTCCTGATGGATTAGAACCCTGTTCCTCGAACGAGCTTCAGGATTTTCTCTACCAAGTACGTGTCCTCTTCCTCTCCTGGTTGCAGGATACCAAAGAGCTCCCTCCTTCTGCGCTCCAGCATCCCACAATCAAATATGATGTGTCTTGCTGATTCCACGGCCTGCAGGCAGAGCCGACAGCTTTGGTCGCCTTCAAAGACTCCCACTGTTGCAAGATGTTTCCTGAACTGGCCATGTCCAGTGATAAGTCCTACTGCTCTTTTAAGCTGTAGCCTGTCTAACTTGATCAATGACTTCGTAAGGTTGTTACTAGGTCCGTTGATTAGCTGTTTACTCTGTGTGAGCCCTGGAGTCCTATGCCATCTCTGGCGTAGCTCTTCCTTGGCCCAGTTATTAACTGCGCTTTTAGCCATGTTGCGGCTGATACAGCACATTGGTTCTGGCCCCATGAAGGGTGTGGATGCTCCTTTCTTAGCAAGGGTATCTGCCATCTCATTACCTTGGATGCCACGATGACCTGGCACCCATCTTAATTCCACCATGTTCCTTGTGGAGAGTTTCATTAGTGTTGAGAGGCAGTCCTTCACCAATTTCGAAGTGATTAATACTGAGTCTAGCGCTTTAAGTGCTGCTTGACTGTCAGAAAGAATGAGGATTTGTCTGTCTAGAAGGCCTTTTGACAAACCCAAATGGGCACAAGCAGTGATAGCTAGTATCTCTGCTTGAAATACCGTACAGTGCGTCCCAAGACTCACACTAATGTTAGTCCTTGGTGATGAGCTGTATACTCCATAACCTGAGTTTCCTTCCATAAGTGACCCATCCGTGTACCAGACGAGAGTCCCTCTGGAAGAACCTGGTTTGTTGTTTCCTTCCCAGTCTTCCCGGTTACCTAAGGTTACCGTGAAGGGTCTGTTGAAGACATACTCAGTTTGCATTGCGTCTGGCGCCATGTCTAGCACCGAGTTTTTAAGTACGGTGTCAACTATGTCAGAGTGTCCTGCTCCAGGCAAGCCCTTCCGCCACTCATTAACACACGTCAGTCTATAGGCGGATTTCCTTGCCTCTGACATTATGTAAATGTCAAGAGGCGGGAGTCCGAGAAGAACCTCCAGAGCAGCTGTTGGGCTGCTTCAGAAAGCTCCATTTATGCACAAGCATGCAAGTCTTTGCAGGCTTGTTAGTTTGCTTCCTGCAGTGGTTTGGCATGACTTCTTCCACCAGACCACCGCTCCGTATGTAATTTGGGGTCTAATCACTGCTTCATATAGCCAAAGGGCTATGTGAGGCTTAAGTCCCCAGGTAGTACCAATAAAGCGTCTGGCTGTCATTAGCGCCCATTTCGCCTTATGTATTAAATTGTCCAGATGTGCGTTCCATGTCAGCTTTTGATCAAGGGTTATTCCAAGATATTTTGCCGACATGGACATATTTATCCGTGTGTTGTCCATGGATATCCTATCCAGGGCTGTTAAGTTTCTCCTCCTAGTGAAGGGAACTATGGTGGTTTTGCTTGGGTTGACGTTGAGGCCTTCCCTTGCGCACCACAACTTCACCTGTCTCAGATTCCTATTCATGATATCCGAGACAGTGTAGTCACTTTTTCCAATGACCAAGATTGCTATGTCATCTGCATAGCCTTGGATGTATGTTCCTGTTTGGCTAATTTCCGTAAGGAGATCATCCACCACCATGCTCCACAATAGAGGTGATAGAACACCTCCCTGTGGGCAACCTCTTGTGGCAGCGACCTCCAGCGAATTACCAAGCAGGGAGCTTTGAATGCGTCTGCTTGTTAGCATTGAATGAACCCATCTTGTTACAGCCGGGTTCACCTCTCGCTCTTTCAGTCTGCGCACTATTGATCCAAATAAAGTATTGTCAAATGCACCTTCTATGTCCAAGAAGGCGCACAGTGCTATTTCCTTCCTTTCCAGTGTGTCCTCGATCCTGCCCACAAGATTATGTAGAGCAGACTCACAGGATTTACCAGGTTGGTAGGCATGTTGATTGCGATGAAGAGGTGTCCCTAAGAGCACCCCTTCCCTAATGTGTCTCTCAACCAACCTCTCCAATGTTTTCAACAGAAACGAGGATAGGCTGATAGGTCGATAAGCTTTGGCATCACAATAACTTGCTTTGCCACGCTTGGGAATAAACGTAACTCTGCTGACCCTCCATGCCTGCGGAATGTAGCCGTATGCTACGCTGGCTCTGGAAAGCTTGCAGATCAGTTGGATCAAGGCGTCAGGTCCTTCCTGCAATAGTGCAGGATAGATTCCGTCTCCGCCTGGTGATTTAAACGGGCTAAATTTGTTTATTGCCCATTTTAATTTAGAAATAGTGACAATTTTTCTGGCTATCTTCCAGTCTGCCCGAGATGCCCTTGGCAAAGAGCTGTCCCCAGCTAGACTTAGACCGCCGTCCATATTATCACTACTTGTGCAACCAGGGAAGTGAGTTTCAAGTAGTAACTTGAGCGTCTCTTCCGCTGTTTTGGTATACTCTCCTGTTGGTTTCCGCAAGGTGCCTACAGGATTGTAAGGTTTAGAAGCCATAACTTGTTGCAGTCTTGCTGCCTCCTTCAGACTATTCACTTTTTGGGTGAATGCCTTCCAGGAATCAAGCTTGGCTTTTTTGATAGCTTTGCTGTATGTGGTGAGAGCTAAATGATACTCCCTCCACTCACCGCTCCGCTTAGAGGCATTGAAAAGCCTTCTTATTTGTTTCCTCATGCGACCGAGATCCTGTGACCACCATCTTGTGTTAGGTCTACCTGATCTCGTCCGCAGAGGACAGTTATCCTGATAGCAGTCCATGATGGCATCCCGAAGCGAGGACGCCACCCTGTCTACATCCGGAAATGTTGCAACGTCTCCTTGCATGGACCCAAGTACCGTCGACAGTTGGTCTGAATAGGACCCCCAGTCTGTCGTCCTCGGGTCTCGAAAGAGAGATTGGATGGTTGATGCCTCTAAATGAAACATTATATATTTGTGATCTGAGAGGGAGGCTTCTGTTGAAACATGCCAGTTCCCAATCAGTTTTGCAATATTTTCTGTACAAAAAGTAATGTCTATAACCTCGCTCCTGATTTTATTAGAGAAGGTCGGTGTATTTCCTACATTAACAATTTGTAAGTTATTAGACAAGAGAAAATCAAATAATGACTCACCCCTTGTATTAGTATCAGTGCTGCCCCAGCCTAGGCGATGATGAGCGTTAGCATCGCATCCCACCAGAAGCTGCTGCCGCCTGACAGTAGTTGACTCCACCAGGAGTTCCAGATCCCTAGATGGAGGAGGAGTTCTGACGTCATAGGGTAGGTAGACGGAGCTAAAAATTGGACCATCCTTTTCCTTCCCATTGCGCCAGTAAATCATCACCGTGGTGATGTCTCTAGAACAGAAATCCATTAGGGGCAAGCATTGCATACTAGAGTCTAAGCTCCCCCTTAGACACGCATCCTTCAGCATATGCTGTTCCACCTTGGATTGGGTCCACAGATTGTGGGGATAGTGGGAATTAAGAATAAATGAACGTCCACAAGAGCCTCAAGCTTCTTGGGACAGAAGACAGAAGAGAGATAGGACAGATTATAGAGAGGTCAAAGAATGGTTGACGACCTCATTTTGGTTGTGGTGGTGAAAAGAAGAGGCAGGAGGGGAAGGGAGGGGGGTAAGACGTCTCATGCTTTAGCCGCCCTCGGTGCCGCCATCCGGCAAAGCATCAGGCCACACCGAGAACGTTGCCCATCCTGTACCGCGGGGAGGCGCATGAGTCCGCTCTTGCTGCCACCATCTGCATCCCCGGACCGAGGACCGCCTTCCAGCAGAAAGCCTTCCAGCAGAAAGATCCGAGGGTGCAGATTATGGCTGCTTCACAGGACAACCAATAATATAAATAGGATGTAGGTCTCAAGGTTTTTAGTCGAAATGAGAAGGGAGACAGGATTGTTGAAGAATGAGCTGAATACCCTTTCATCAGCCCAGAACCCTCGTGTGGAGTATCTTATACTTTAGAAAGTATGTGTGTAGAGTTTCAAATTATCATTAGAAGACTTGGGAGAAAACTGAAGGTAATGTGCAGACTATAAGAGGATAACCAAGGGTCTTTCGAGACTCAATATTGAGGAAGTCTTTAGACTTAACAGAAAAGACCTATGAAAAGTGGTTTTGGATTATTGACTGCCACTGGATGTTCCTTAGTCATGTACACAGAATGAAGTACTTACATACCTTCACGCACAGACCTTTTGTGCGTGAAATGTGGTGAAGCTGTGGTGACAACTCAGCACATAATATTTTACTGGTAGGCCTAACGGAATGTGTTCTTAGGCGCTCTGTGGAGTGGAATGGAGGACAGAGAGGAGAACTGGAAAACATCATCCAAAGAACCCCATGGTTTTCCAAGATCCTAAGATTGGATTGAAAAGGAATGACCTGTGAATGAAGGCATACAATAAACTTCATAGCTGAGAGTTAAAACCAGGATTGAATTCCAGGCTCTTCTTGCATTTCAATAAAAAAAGCAAAAAAAGTAGGCCTTAGGCAACAATATTCATAGACCAACAGTAATGATAAATAATACCACAGCTACAGTAAATAGGGAAACTATTTACAGAAGGTTATTTCATCTTTCTACATGGTGTGGGTATTTAAAAGAAATCAAAATAGTCTAAGAAAAGCTACAGACTATTATTCCGAATCCTTTTTTTTTTTTATAGTTTTATGATTTTATTGAGTCTGGATTTATTTCCTTTTATTTATAGACCAAAAAGGACCATACAATAAAAGGGCAGATTTAAAATTGTATATCTATAATTCTCTCTCTCTCTCTCTCTCTCTCTCTCTCTCTCTCTCTCTCTCTCTCTCTCTCTCTCTCCATTTCCTTTCCCACAATCACTCTCAAATTGCTTCCTTTGTGAAATCGAGACCTGATTATCATTGTTATTTACCATTTCAATTAATTAGTATAATATACATGTCGATGTACATAAACCTTGGAATGGTGACCTATTAACTGAAAAACTATCCTTTCACCCCACCATTGACTGACCTCAGTGGCTGGTGCTCATGCATTAGAAGAGTAAATGATCTAACTGTTATTTATTTCACATTGACTTAAATATAAACAGGTCCGGATTTAGCATTTTGGCACCCCTAGGCCCAATAATTTTTTCCGCCCCCTAGTCTGGTTAAAGTTACTTCCCAAAAAACTTTTATTTAAAAATGATATCAGGCCTATATGTTAATTGTAAACACCATTCCACGATACAATTTTACCATTGCAAGTTTTTTTGAGTAATTTACTTGGTTCTGGGCTTAACAAAATGCCGTCTTAAAACACTTTTAGTAATTTTATGTATTAAATATTGAGCTCATGTTTGTGGGACTGAAACAAAACGATCCAACCCTTACCATCTGGGAGTGAGTCCCCAAAAAGCATACAAGGAACACAAAACACGCACACAGTGGAAGGAGAATAAACGAGCCATGATCTATTTTTCGTTTTGCCATTTTTTAGTCTTTTTTCAAATAATGTCTTTGACAGGCAACGAGATTTTCCTGGATACTGCCCTTTAGATTTTTGAAAGTCTAGACTACTATTTTGAGACACTCCGTTGAGGCAGGCATAGTCTCTAAGATCTTCATTAACGTTCCATAATGCAGGGTCATTGTGTTACATCCCTACAGCCAGTTCTCCCGTGTTTGAGATTAATGTTGTGAGTCAATCCATTATATTTTACATTGTTGAGTCCACCTGCAATTGTTCAAATGTTGTCTAATTTTTTCTTTAATTAGTAATTTTAATTTAATTTCTTTAATTTTTTTTAATAACGAATTTGATGCGTAACGTTGAAAAATAGTTTAACTTTACCAAAAATTATTTATTCCAATGAACTTCAAAATCAGAATAATTTTTTTTTAATCAATTCAAAAAATATGTTGTTATGGCTATTTATTTTTTTTCTAGATATATTTTTTTTCTCTCGGTTTTATAGTTCACAAATTGAGAATGATTCCCAACTATTAAACACCAACGAAAGCTTTATTTTTGTATACGTATGTTTTTCAATAATTAAACTTCAACAAAGAACACCTTAGTTGAACTGTTGTTTTAGGAATTCTGTATAGAGAAAGACAATGGATTAGTGAAGCCCAAATAACTTGAGGTGGAGTAGTTATATACTTGCATAGTGTGACTGGTTAACCTTATTTTTGATGGTTTATCACAATTAACAATTTTTTTTCAGTGGATTTCTGACTTGTACCCTAAGCAAATAATCTATTAGGTTTGGATTAATTATTAATTGAGACAAATTAATTTTATACTATCTACTTTTAACAATCTGTGCAACACGTATAATCTCGGCTACCAATTTAAATGTGTGTTTTGTTTTTAACCACTTTATAATATGAGCTTAATTAGGAAAGTAAACCTAATAAAAAAATTTATGAAGGTTAATAAAATTTGACTAGTTAAATATTTTTTTATATATATATAACATATAAACTTATTTTTCACAACCATCATTATCAATTGTGATTGTATGAAATCAATATCGATCTGGCAATGGCATTAGAGCAATGGTTGCTCTTCAGTTATGGCGTTCGTTGTTAAGTGTGGTTTTAGTGTTAAGTTGTTTGTTATTAATTTAATGTACTTAAGTATATATTTTGAATTTATTAATTACCAATGTTAATAATTTACGAATGACAAGTTTTTAAAGTGGTTATGTAGTCGATAATTTTAAGAACATAAAACTGTTTCGCCTTGTGGTCCTGCAATTTATTTTGAGGCTAAAGAAACAAATAATACTGCCATGGCCGATTCAAGCTTTAGCCCTCATAGGGTGTTTATTGTTAATGGACAACCAATATTAATACAAGGTGACTCTAGGTTAAATTCTGTCAATAGTATAAGTGCAGATATTTTACAGCAAGCTCTGCAAGATACTAACCCATCTGAAAACCTTGCCGTTATTGATAGCAGTTGTGGCAATTTTTTACGTAATAAACAAGAAGTTTCTATGGATGAAACAAATGATGATAACAAAGAATATGTTGCTATTTTGGGTGATCAGGACAATGATGACTCTCCAACTATCCACTTAACATTAGAACAGGCAGCAGAATTAGGTTTACATTTTGAAGTCGAAAATGGTGAACAATCTAGTTTAAATCCAACTGTTACTGTTGAAAATGTTGCAACTAGTACAAATTTTATTTCAAATAATCAGAACAAAATATTGTTTGGAGACTCTAGTAACCATAATTCAATTGCCCAAATAACTGGTCCTACAAAACTTGAAAATGATAATAATTATATTCAGCAAACAAGTCATTTATCGACACAGTCTCAAATCAATGATGAACAAAATCAACAAGTTACTTTGATACCTCAGTTTATTAATGGTACAATGACATATACTATGCAATTACCAAATCAACCAAATAATGAATATCTCCAAATTAAAGAATCACAGTTTCCGTTACAATCTAGTGAACAATGCAGTATTATGTCAACTACTCCTACCGTCCGTACACCTGATTTTAGTTTAACTAATCTATCAACTTCTATGATGTCTCTAATTCAACCGACTCTATCAACATCACAAGTTGGGCTATTATCCACAAACTGTATTGAACCAATCATGAGTACCGGAATTCAATCTAGAATCAATGTAAGATCAGAAAATCCTCCAAAGTTGACTTATAACCTTCCAAATTCATTACCTCTATATTCTACATCTGCCACTATAGCAAAGAAAAACTCTACCTTATCATATCAACACACATCATTACCTCAAGTTGTAGACTCAGGAAAAAAAACAAGAATTGTTCCAAACGGCAATTTGAAACAAAATTCTATTTCAAAGACAATATCAATATTAAACTCAAATGTTTTAAATACTACCACACAGCTAAATTCTGTCAAGACTTCTAATCCACCTTTACAGCAATTAACAGAACCGTCTTTGAGCCCTACAGTTATTGAAGAATCACAGGGAAAAGAAATGGGCAGGCCTAGGCCTCTTATTCCACAGCAAAAAATTGGTGAAATAAAATTCTTGAATTCAAACAAGTCAACCAGTCACACTAAGGATGTTGTTCTCTCTCATTCAACACCCACAAATATGTAAGTATAATTTATTACTTTGGTTAGACTACAGTGGGTAATTGTTTACTGTAGCGCCTTAATTTTGATATTTTTGTTGTTGTTATTTTTGTATTATATAGTCTTCATAAGAATAGTAACAGTAATTGTTTACATAAAGGTGGCCCCTAATTTTCGGGACTTTTTTTTGTATTGTCTACTACATACCTTACTTCTTAAGAATAAATAATGTTTTCATTGTGGAGGTCACTTTTTTTCACTGAAAAATTACAAGTTTTACTAATTATCAAATCAAGGGGTTTATAGGTTTTATATAATGGCTTATGTTCAAATTCAAGTCTCATACGTTACTCGAAATTTCAATGTTTTTATCTGAGATCACAGACCACGTGATATTGTGCCAATCTATCATATTGACGGCATTATTTCAATAAACATACGAAAGGTTTCGCCCAAACCTTTCGTGACATAATAATATTGCCTTACGTATTAGCATATAGTAAGCAAATTATTAGCCCGGTGGTTATGTATTATAGGCATATATATTATTTAGCCACCTGACCAAACCTGTCGTGGCATATAAATATTGATCTAGCGTAGTCATTGTGTAATGCGCGTGTGTCAAACCATATACGCAATTCTCATTGCTATTATGTCTTGCCATTAAGTGTAACCTATAAACCTGTCAATTATAAATTGCAATTTTTCAGTGAAAAAAAGTGACCTCCACAATGAAAACAGTATTTATTCTTAAGAAGTAAGGTATGTAGGCTAATAGACGATTAAAAAAAAATCTTAATACAGTAGACTCACATAAATTCAGATCACGAAAATCCAGACTCCAGACCGGACGGTAAAATTTTTAAATAACAATTTGCCGCTTTAGCTCCTTCAATTTTCACGCGATTTTCCACATTGCATGAATGATGTATTTTGTAATGATTCACGAGCAGTGGAAGTTTCCGCATGGCTGAAGTAATTGACACACCCTATCCTGTGTTTTACTTAAATGCAGTCCAGTACTGTATTATGTACATTACAGTAACAGTACCATTAGTTAATGTGTCAGAGTGTAACAAGTGTCGTTAGGTATCGGCATGGGCCGATAGCGATTGCATGTGCGACTTATCATCACTCGTATCGGCCCCGCGGCCGACTTATCTCCGACAACGGGAAATCCGGATTTTTCGGAATCCGGACCGGCCGTCTGCCACAATAGTCCGGATTTATGAGAGTCTACTGTATTAGCAGTTACCTTTGTGTAAACAATTACTAATCTTTTTTTTTTCACGGAAAAATTACAATCTAAAAACTATCAAATCAAAATATTTTTAGGTTAGACATAATGGCAAATGTTCACATTTCCGTCACATATATTACTAAAGATATTTCAATCTTTATATTCGTGATCACAGATCATATATGCTGTCAAACCTCCATAATAATAATCTACCATATATATATATATATATATATATATATATATATATATATATATATATATATATATATATATATATTTATACTGTGCTTGATTTGTATTAATTAATAAATCAAATAACTTTTTTTTTTTTAACATAGGCTAGCCTACCACGATTTTAAAACAAACTAAAAAGTATAAAATAATTTTTCATGACCCTTGTACAATTTTGAGGGAGGATCGTTTTAATGGCTATGGATATATTTTGAATAGGCTACTTGGAGAGAAAAACGTGGGGCACAGGCAATCTATGATAGTTAAAGAGGAGTAAATAAATTAAATTACAATGAATCTCATTTCCGATTCACTGAAATTAGCTGTGAATTCATCCGGATTGTCTACTTTTATTATTTACTGGCTGCGCCCCATATTTTCTCTCCAAGTATTCCAAATATATCCATAGCCACTAACAATCCTCCCTCAAAATTGTAGAAGGGTCATGAAAAATTATTTTTATACTTTTTATTTCGTTTTAAAAACATGGTATTTTAAAAATTCTTTTTATTTGATTTATTATTTTCTGTTTTTTAGTCTTATGTCCGGGTGAAAGATTTCAATCGGTTTTGTATAGCCTATATTGATGAGACTGACAGTCACTAGCTAGGCGGGTGGTATGCGCTTCAAGAGTCTCGCAAATTCTTTTTTCAGAATGGCAGCGTACATTGTTAACTAGGCGAGCGGTTTGCATCTCGGGAGTTTCACACGTTCGTTTTTGAGAATGGCGGTGTGCATCGCGAGCAAACCGAGCAGCATGGGCTTTGGGAGCGTTGTTTGCTCTTGCTTAAGCATGTCGAGAAGAATTTGAGTCCCCCGTTTCACGCGACCTCGCTAGACCTTGTTTCTTATCACTTTCAAGTTCGATCTTGCACTGTTTTTCGGGACGTTCTGTAGCTCGTTTACGGCGTTTGGCTAATCTTGCCAACTTATCTGCTTCAGATTCCTGTTGTATCCCAACTTGCCGTGTTTGCTTCTTCTTCTCTAATCGGCGCTTCTGTTGAGTCGCCTTCTCTTTAACTGTTGTAACGATTGTCAGAAATGTAGTATTCACATATACGCTTAGCACACTACTGAATGCACATCTGATGGCGAAAACCCAGCGCACTATTCACTATCCACTATCTACTATCACCAAACGAACGTGAAATGGGATGTTTCTCCTGGAAAATGCAATTACGCTTTAAACTAGGGGGGGGGGGCAGACAATGGTAGACTGATGGGTGCCTAGCCCTACTGATAAGATACTCACTGACTAAGTTAGGACAACAATCCGATTCTATTTCTTTCAGTGGGTTCCAAGAAACCGGTTTCGACAATTTGCAACGAAAATACAATGATGACCTTCGCCTGAAAGCTGGTATGAGTGGGGGGGGGGGAAATAGGAAATAATTACCAGTAATTTAATTGGAATTCAGTAAGTAAATTAGAGTAGGAACCAAAATTTTATTTGTACACTTAGCCTATAATTTAGAACACTTTTCCATAATGTCAACTCTGTTAAAAAACTTTTAAAATTGTATAAAGTTCTCTTTAAAGTCTAATAATACTCTAAAGTTGATTTTTCAAATAGGAATTTTTTTTTCCCCCAAATATTAAAACAATGCTATAGCCTAAATCAATAAATTTGAAAGTAATGCACAAAACCATATTTCATAATATTTTATATTGTAACACAATGTTGCCCACCTTATTATTTTTTGTAGCGGTAGCCTAACCTATAAGACAATGCCATCCGCATAAGTCAACACTTTAATCAGATTAGGCTACTATTTATTTATATTAATACCACTTTCCAACCTCATTGACATCATTGACATCAACAACATTGAAAAACAATACTTGATAAATATTTTAACAGATAACTTAGTTAAATTATTTTTTAAATGTGTTGGGTTGATGAGCTGTGACAGTGTGTGAGTGTTATTTCTAGATCAGTAGAATCTGAAGAAATCAACAGTACTGGTAGAGTGCAGAAGACAATTGTTGCTTCAAGAGTTATCGATTCAGTACCACAAGAAGTTTCAGCTGCTTTTAGTCGGATTCCAGTTAAAAGTGATGTTAAGAAACCTCTGGGATCAAATGAAAATCCAATACAGTTGGTTCAGCAAGGACAAACATTTCACAGGTTAGTGCTGTAACGCAAAATTGAAGTGAATCCAAAAAAATGTTTTATATGTTGCTTTACCATTCTTAACATACAACTGCCAAAATGTTTTCTTTTTTAATTTTTAAGGAAAGTTCTATACTCGAGTCACTCAACTTAAACAAAGTATAGAATTTGATTAAACAGCATCTCTATGAAATTAACTTTTTTGTAAAAGTCCAGCATACACTATTAAAAAGTGTTTTTTCCCTGACATTCGTTAACCCATACAAACAACTTAAGATTCAAATGTACATTAAAAAGGAAAAATAATATTTAAATGCACTATTCACTTTTTCACTGTAAAAATAAAAAAATAAATAGTATATATATACACACACACACACACACACAAATATATAAAACATTACAGGTAATTCTGCGCAATTACTTGGTCAACCCCAAACTTTTTCATATTTTACTATGGTCATAAGGATGTTCTCAGAAAGCAAGAAACATATAATTCAAGGCCCGCAAGGCCATCGTACAGGTTGCCGAGCGATAAGAAGGTTCCAAAGTCCACGCGATAACAGTGGCTTGCGGGAGACGCAAGGAAGGCCTATAATGACAGGTTTGACCAGGTAGCTATATATATAGGCCTATATATATATATATATATAGCTACCTGGCCAAACCTGTCATTATATATAATTATATAACGGTACTGTCACAACTGGCCTTTCGCGCGTCTCCCGCAAGCCACTTTTATCACGTAGACTTTGAACTTTCTTATCGCTCTGTACGATGGGGAGACGCGCGGAAGGCCTATAATGACAGGTTTGGCCAGGTAGCTATATATATAGCCTATATATATAGCTACCTGGCCAAACCTGTCATTATATATAATTATATAACGGTACTGTCACAACTGGCCTTCCGTGCGTCTCCCGCAAGCCACTGTTATCGCGTGGACTTTGAACCTTCTTATCGCTCGGCAGATGGCCTTGCGGGCCTTAAATTATATGTTTCTTGCTTTCTGAGAACATCCTTATGACCGTAGTAAAATATGAAAAAATTTGGGGTTGACCAAGTAATTGCGCAGAATTACCACATTACAATTAATTAGGTTATTATTATTAATATTAATGTTCCTTTATGTTCTTATTTATATTTTCCTTGTTTTTATAATAATTGCCCCGCATTCAGGTGCCAAATTATAAATCCTTTTTTAAAAAAGTATTATTCTAAGTAGTTTCAACTCATTGTGGTTACTGTAAAATTATTATTTCTAAATAAATTATATATTTGATTCAGAGTTAATTTACAACACATAGGCTATTATTTATTGAAAACTTTAAGAAAACAACTTCTTCAAATACAATTGGATAAAAATAAATAAATAATCACTTAACACAAAAAGGGTAAACAATCATTACACGTGGCACATCAACACATATCCAATGTTAACATACCCTGGTACAATCCTGTCATATGGGATTCCAAGTTAGGAAAAGTTCTTGTTCGTTAGTTTTTTAAACATAGTGATCCAAGGGTGCACTTGTTCCCAGAGTCTCATCTGCAACCGCCTAACACGGTGTGCTGGTTAACTTATGAATGGCCTCTATTTCTTATAAAGTCAACCCGAGTAGTGAGAAAAGACAACTATTGGCATCGCCCGCAGAGTCTGTTGATATTGGAAATAAAAAATGTAATTTGGACATAAAGATCCAAGGACCTGCTCCCAGGTTCCTTCTTGTCCGTCACAGTACCAAGGGGTCAGATCTGTCTAAAAATCTCTCCCTTTGTGATTAATAAAGCCGTAATTGGTGCTGCAGGAGTTGTATGTTATATTAGGAAACTGTGAAATTGGACTTTATTAATACAGACTGACTCTTATAAGCAAAGTCACTCTCTGTTAAAAATGAAGTCCTTTTTTGATGTCGTTAATGTGTGTGCTGAACCTCACAATTGTTTAAATTCTTCTAGAGACATTAATTCATGTCGTGACCTCTTGAATAAGAGCATGGAGGAAATATTTTTAAAACTTGCCGAACAACACGTTATTAAAATAAAGAACTGAGAATGGTCAGAGAAAACCAACCGGTTCTATTATTCTAGCTCTTGTACCTCCAAATCTTCCAGAGCAAGTGTTTATTGGATTCTACACTTCGGTAATTCTTTTTTCAAGAAATTTTATCTAAAATTGATGTAGTTCTATCGGAAGTTGGACTGTATATTAATAAAATGTTGAGAAACATTGGTACCAGTAGTGTATTATTAAACTGTACATTTCTCTCTGTTGTAACAGTATGCAAACACTCACAACCGAGCAGTTAAAGAAGATTATGACAGTTCTTCAACAGAAACATATAGATACAGCATCTCCTAGTAAGAATGTATTGTATGATGCTGAGACAAACACCAGAATCATATATAGGTAGGCCTACTATAAAAATAGTATTATTATTATTATTATTATATATTTCCTATATTAAATAATAAAGTTTTAAATTCTCAATGTCAATGTGAATAACAATACATTTATTATGTCTGATGTCATTCTTTCATTATTTGGAAAATAATCATTCAAGATTCTCTCTCTTTCTTAGAGTTGTCTGCCCTGAAGATTTATATCTGAGGAAAAAAAACAAGGACGACGTTCCTTTAAAGAGACGAGGAAGACCTAGAAGAGTGAACTTACTGAATAATCAAACAAATGATTCAATAGAAGGAGACGGAACAGGAGAAGAACAACCTCGTAAAAAATCAGCTTTTTCCCGAACACGCTCTGGACGACTGTCACGACCTCCTAAACATATGGTACGAGATTACAAGAGAATAATGAAATTGGACGGTGAAGAATCAGATGGTGCATATTCAGACTATCATAGTGATCATGAGGAGGCACCTGGTGCCTCTGCTAACCTTCTACCTGGTAAAAACCCTTTTAATATTCTATATATAAACCACTGCACAATATATAGAATATGATCAAATTCAATTTGATTTTTTCGAGATTCTGAAATCAGTGTTTCTGTTTTGAGAAGTGAACTTATCTCATATTAACAATTGGAGCCAACATCAGAAATGTCCAATGGGGAAGTAACTCGGTACTTTTAAATTGAAAGAGGTGTTGAATTAAACTCATTTTATAGGTCTATTTAAAATTTATTATAATCTAAATTTCAAACCCAAACAAAATGTCACCCTGACAATGGGGTATAATTTATAACCCCATTCTTTGGCTATCTTAGAAGTCAGGCGAAAAAAAAAAAAATTGTTTTGGAATTGCAGCAGCCTCGCGATAATCCGGCACCTCCAGTAATCCTACTTTTAAATTAAATATCCATTGACTCCATTTACTTTACAGTTTCGTAATATTCTATGATATGAAGAAAGGACGAAAATGTTTAGTGCAAGGTAAACAAATAATTTTATTTGAGTCTAGTCCAAGATGCTTGTCAACTAAAATTTTAAAATATTCAATATTGACCATTTTCATCTACTGGCTGAACAGGTTAAACTAAGGATTTTGTTGTTGTTAATCTAAAATGAAGTTAAAAATCTTTTCGTTAAAAATATTATTGGAGTTCTGTCATTAGTATGAGATAGGTTCAGTTTTCAAAATAGAAACAAATTTTTCTCTCAGAATCTCCAAAATGAACTCAAATCCATTTTATTAGGTCATCACCTCCTCCCTAATAAGATAAAAAAGTGACCTTTAATAGAAACAAATTTGAATATAAAAACTTAATGCAAATATCTATTTAATAAGTGTGTTGAAGTTTTTGGTTCATATTAATATTTAATATTAATGTAATTTTAGAGTGATATTTAATTAGCCTAAAGTTATTTTAACACACATATATCAAATGAGATTTGATGTTTTATTATTGTTGGCCAGTGAACATTTTACATCTAATCGGTTTTAACAAGGAAATCAAAATTTGTTTTAACAAGTTTTCCATTTCAAAATTTGTTGTCCTTTTAATTTATTAAATCTTTTTAACCATTTTTTTTAGGACTGAGCATGAAACAGAAGCGTAATATTTCCGCACAATTTCACTGCCCGACTT
This sequence comes from Aphrophora alni, assembly GCA_963513935.1. NCBI lineage: Eukaryota > Metazoa > Arthropoda > Insecta > Hemiptera > Aphrophoridae > Aphrophora > Aphrophora alni. Next base: position 3,796,217 of record OY740775.1, read on the forward strand.
GTGGTAAAATCTACCTCGGCTTTGCTCGTATGTCGAGACATTTTGACAAGTACCCTGATCATGGCTCATCAGACTATCTACAAATGTTAAGAAATTCCAATCCTGATGCTGATGGTAAGATAAATATAATTTAGTGCTTTGTTTTTATATAAACTGTTATTCATCATTATTACAACCATTTTTTATAATATCTATAAATGGAAACACTTGCTTGCTTCCGCAATATAAGTTTAATTTAATTAAGACAGTGTTTCAACAACTAGGTCATTGACCTCTACTATACACTTCAAGAAATAAGACCTAAATAGACTGGCTTTCTTTCATTTATTAGCTAGTCTTTTATTTTTGGTTGAAATTAAATTTATATTTCCACTAGCAGAGTACCGGTCCTTCGTATGGGGTTAACGTATAGATAATTGAGTGTTAATGGAGTTTTCAAAGCCAGTGGGGCAGTGCCCTGGTGGAATTTCTAAATAAAAATAGGCCAAAGTGTTAACCAGGGACCCTAAGAATGTCCATGTACAATTTCAGAATTAAGAAACCAGCTCACATAATATAATATATGTGCAAAACATGTATATACTGATTTATGAAAAAAAAAAAAAAAATTAATAAGTTTGTGGTAATAATTAGAAAACGCTCTTGTGATATATTGAAAGATTAAACTAATGTAGGTTCAAACGTTTGGAATAAAAACTAAAAGGAACCCTATAGCAATCCTAGAAAAGGACAATACTCGGGATAAAGTCTAATAGCAGAATCCAAAAGCAACGAAGAAGAATAATATAAGCAGAATAAGGATTGAATATTTCTTGTCAGTGTAGCAGAGCAAGCAATGGTTGGAACAGAACTGAATCTGGGACCGGTCAGGCTGGGCACATCAGCTGATAAGTGGCAGGGGAGGGGTGGAGAGGAGAGGTAACCGGTCAGCTGATAACAGAGTCCAACAGTCTTACCATAATTGTTGGTCTGTGGTAACAAAACTCACGTTATAGTAGTACTTTTAATTGGCGTTTTGTTACCGGCTATTCATGCTGTGCTTCTGAATTGAATCTCTGAAATACTGGTTTAATATCACTCCAGTGGGCTTTAACTTTTATTATTATAGATTGAATGAAATAAACTAGTTTATGTAAATACTGAAACAAAAAGGCATTTTAACATATGAGAAAAAACTTTTAAACATTTTAAATCTAATCAGTTGAAAGAATAACTCCATCGGTCAAAGAGAAATGCCAGCTGCCATTTTGGTTTTTAGTGATTTTTTAAATCTAGTATTTAGAGCCGATTTTTTAGCAAAAACATTAACCTTTTGCGTGTTTTGTATACCATAAGCATCAAACATTTGAAAAGAAGGAATGCAAGAAGCCTAAGCTCGTTTCACCTTTGTAGTTTAGAGAAAAATTTAATTTCGGATTTTTTCTTGTTAATATGCTTAAACGCAAAAAAATTTCAAAAGATTTTTTAGTGAGCACCTATTACCTATGAGGAAGCTATATTTCAAGTTTCATTGTAATCCATTCAGTAGTTTTGAGAAATTGTGATGAGTGAGTGAGTGGTATTTGGCTTATATATAAGATTCTAATTCTGTCTTTAGCATCTAGTGATGCAGTTTTGTTCATGGATTTGTCTCATCAAATTAGGTCCAAATTTGAAGTAACAAATTCTTTTTGACTTTATAGAACATGGAAATATTGAGTTCAATGGAAGTGGAAATGGTCTATGGAGAGGACGAGTGAAGATTGGAAGGAGAAGAGGAAGAACAAGAATAAGGGGAGGATATCCTGCTGGCTTCTCTGTTGATAAATGTAACAAACTTAAAGAAGTAGGTAAAAACATTCTGATCGTTGAAGTTATCTCTTTACATTTTATGTTCTATCTATTAAACATAATTTATTTATTTTAATGTAGCCTATATAATTAACTCCTATCAAGAGAGATGTTGGACATGGAGCGGTTGAGTCAGTAAAAAAAAGTGATAGCCCAATTAAAAAAAAGAAATATAAGTGCTTATTCTACTTTTGTTTAGTAATAGACATGCAGCAAATGAATCTGCCACCATTGCTAACTAAGTTAACAACAGATTTCTGTTACACAATAATATAAAAATTATTTACTAAAAATTAAATGTCTTACACACAGTTTTTTGTTTCTAATAAGAAATCATGGTTTATTTATTCTTTTAATAAATAAGTTGAAATAATAGGCCAACTAGAGTAGAAGTAAATTAATGATGTTACTATGACAATAATTTTTTGTTATATTACTATTTTATTTATTTATTTAATATAACTTTCATATTTTGTCAACAACCCCACCAAAATTCTTTTACATTAGCATATATTTTTCAAAATTTGTGAACATGTAAATAAAAAAAAGGGGGTTCTGTTATGTATTTCTGACTCTCTTCATTGATATGTCATTTTAGTTAAGTTCTTATGGCTTATCAACTTTAATAACATTTTGGTCCTGTCACTTCAGCGTAATAAAAGTATGCCAACTTTTATTAAAATTATAATGATCTTTTTATTAAATGATTGCTGTTCCAGGCTTTAGATTCCTGCGAAGGACAAGAGGTCGTAGCAGTAGCAGGTCCTGCAGTAGCAAGGCTACTAACTACTTGGGAACTATTACTGTTACGTATCGAAGCAATCAGAGAGGAAAGTAGAGTAGCAGCTTTATATCAGGAATTAAAACAATTGCTCAAGAAGATTCAACAGATGGCTGGTAAGATGTTTAAACCCTTGGATCATCAGCTGAGACAGACGGACAAAGGTTTTACAGTAGAAGTAAGTTTGACAATAATATTATCATACTATTTTTATAGTGAATAGACATATTCAATAATATAATTAAGAAAATTTTCTTTAATTAATTCTAAAAAGAAGCCATTAAAATACACATACTTAGTATAAATAAATAATTAAATGCATAACTTTTTTTGGCTCATAGTCGGTTAAAAACAACAGAAGTAATATAAATAATTTTTTTAACATGGTTTGCCGAGCAGTGTTCGCATGATTTTACTTGCTGTATTGTGGATTGCTGAGCACTGCTCTTATGGCAGTAGTGAGTCAGCTAATAATCTCTACTGGTTATATTTGGAACTATTACAATAAAATAAACTACACAAAATACGTAGAAAAGGTATTTTTATTATTACTAGCAGATTGTCTGAGCACAGTGCATTTTATTAGTTTGATTTAAATTCTGAAATCGAGTGTTTCTTTGCTAACATCTGTCTCTCAACTGTAAGTTGCTATCTTGCTAAACATGAAGAAGTTCTGTCTTTTACACTGTGTTTATATAGTATTTTTCTCTTGTTTTTATGTTATTATTGTTGTTTTGAAAAGATAAAATTGAATCATTGAGTTTAAATTATGTGTAAGGATTGTTATGTCATTTTGATATGTTTTTATAGTTTTTGAAAGATAAGTGAGTGTGTTCATCAGCTAATATTTTTATAGGTTAATTCTGTGATTATTATTGTTTATAATTCTTTTAATAGTGTTTTAGTAAATTCAAAGTGTTTTTAATGATGGAGTCCATTATAATCACTCATGTGAGAAATGAAATACAAATATCTGAATGAAGAGTTGAAAGCGCTTAATAAAACACCACCAATTAGTGCTCCAACAAGCATTATTCCTTATTAAAATCTCCCACGTTTTAGGGGTTAAAATTTGCTGTAAATAAAGATTGTTTCCATATAACTTTTAACTCGTCGGCAAATAAAAGCAATGCAACCAAAAATAACAAAATTATAATATATCAAACCACTTAAATTCGGAACAAAACTATTAGGTAATAAACAATTAATTGTTATCAGTATAAATAAATAATAGTTTATACCAACACTAATTCACATATGAAAATTCTACATGCATATATTTAAATCATTACTTACTAGTAACTAAATAATTACAAGCCAAACCTATAATATCTTCGCTGAATAAATATACAATTAACATTAAATGGTGTTGAAGTTGCTGTATGGAATTCACTTGCATTGTACGTAGTTTTCACAATACAGTAGAACCCCTCTAATCCGTCACCTTCGGGACTGGGGGCATGGTCGGAACGCAAAAAAGGTCGGATTATCCGAAAAAAGTCAATATTTATTACATATTATATAAACAGATTTTTTTAAAGTGAAATAAGTGATATATAAACTTTTAAAAGTCTATATAATAAAGTCTATATATAAACTTTGCAACTACAGTAGAACTTCTGTTAACCGGCCTATATCGTAGTGTACTGGTTGGATGAGAGTTTCCGAAAATAAATTGTAATTGAAACACCAAAGCGGCGGCGAGTCAAACGACTTTGTCGATAGAGGTATCCCATTGTCGGCGGCGTAAAAACTCCGCGGCACCAAAGCAGCGGCGAGTCAAACGACTTTGTCGATAGCGGTATCCCATTGTCGGCGGCATAAAAACACCGCAGCATTGGCACCCGTCGGTATAGCAGACATACAAAGGCAACATCGTTTGATGGGCCGCTTTTTTTCCACGAATCAATTTAGTATACATTATGGAAAATATAACATTTCTTTTCAGTTTTCTTCTTGTCTTTGACTGGTTATGATCTACGTACAGTATATACAGTAAATAAAAATGAGCGAGTTACGAAAACGGGAATACGGAAGCGTGTGTTGGTTTCGTTTCAGACACGGTTAAATGTGTCAAAAGACTTGACAGAGGGGAATCTGTAAAAAAGCTTTGTAGTGATTAATTTTTCACGAGAGATGACACAGTACTGATGCGGAAAAGCGATAGCGATTACAAACCGATAGCGATAACAAACCGGAAAGATTGGCGCCCGCCAGGCGTGAGACATTCCACAAGTCTGCAAGTCGGCAGAATAATATCAATAGCCAAGAGCTCGAGCACGGTCGGACTAACCGAGGTGACGGACCATCCGAGGGCGGATTAGAGGGGTTCTACTGTAAATCAATCTTGCCGTTCATAACCCCTCATAAGTCACAAAGAGCTATTTATTTTATACATATTTGTTTTCGCCATTCCGACTACTGATTAATAATTAAATATATTATAAGACTTACCGTCACAATAGTCTAGTCCAGTGAGATAACTACAGACAAACTAGAATATTGTGACGGTAAGTCTTATAATATATTTAACTATTTATTTTAATTTTAATGGCAGATCATTAAAAAGCCACGATCCTAAAATATAGTAGTTGTTCAGTGACATGGTTAATCTACAATAGGAAACATTGATAGGTTGAATGTTTTTAGTTTTTAACTTGTGCTGCTGAGACTTATAACTTAAGTTTGTTAAATTCGTCTTGATAGGTATAAAATGTATATTAATTTATTATTGTCATTATTTCTTAATCGACTGTTATCCATATTAATTAACAATGTAACAACTTTTTTTTTTTATCTTTAGCAAATTATCACTACTGCTATAACTGTTAGATACTGCCTGAAAGATAAAGCCCATATCTTACTATGCTCTGAAAGAATGTAAAATTGATTTCTCTCGCATGGTTATATGGCAGTTGATGTCTTACATTTCTAATCAGGAACAAAATTTTGACAAGTTTGTTACTTCTTTCTTCAACATGGTAATTCCGTGGAAGACCAGAATCAAGTATGATAACCAAGTGTGGCTCTATCTTTGTAACCATTTTTAGTTTTAAGATATTAGTTTTGCCTTCATTCCAAAACAAATTATTTGTTCTAAACTATATAGAAAACGCCATCAGTAAGTTAATCCAGTTCTCTCCATAATAATAGGGTCATTTAAAAAAAGTACTGTCATTAACAAAGGATAGAACATAAGATGATATATTTTGTTATTGACAAACTAAAAAGAGAAGGAACAAAGTACAGATCTGAAGTACTCCAAACTAATTTATGTCTAGAATTTATCAATTTGCACCACCTATCATCTGTACAGAGGGATAATATTAAAATAATTCTATCTCAAGTCCTAGAATGTCGTAGTTTTTAACTTATCCAACAAAGATGGTGGAATATTGTTTCAAAAGGTTTACTTAGGTCTCATAGTGTGGTCCATGCAAAGCCCTTAACTTCTAGTACAGAGTATAGTAGAACATTTTTGACCAGTCTTCCAATAATACCCTCACTATTTTTTCTTGTATTAAAACCAAACTGCTGATCTTTAAAGATATTATTTCTTTCGTAAAACCTATTAGTCTGGGTTTTAATTAAGGATTAAGGATTCGAAAAGTTTAGCAAATATATAGTTCAAGAAATAGGTCTGGAAATAACTATCTGGAATGGATATATTATCTTTTTTATAAATAGGGGTTACTATATAGATTTGTTTTGGATCTGACTTTTGGGTAATAGAAAATGTAAGATTCGTTTTTTACTTTTATTATTTCAAAATATTTTATATATTTATTTAGTCATGTGTGTTAATAAAAGGTTTCATAAGGTTTAGACATTATACTAACAATCGGTATTAAAGAAAACCAACATTCTTATTGGTTATCCAAAACACAGAAGTAGTTGTGGGCAAAGATCAGGTATCTTTAACATTTTACATATTTTTTATTATTTTCCTTATATAATCAATACGATCATCATCATCGCTTGACTTTACTTCCTCGGCAAGTCATCTGTACAATCTCTTCCGTTCCCAATGATCTCTCCACGTCTGCTTCTCCTTCTGCAGTCTTCACACTTGGCCTAAATATCCTCCTGAATAACCTTCCATGTTGTTTGAGATCTTCGTTTTTCTATTCTATTTCTGATTTCCTCCATCCTTCTTCTCCACTTATATATGCCAATATAATACTAAAATATTTATATAGATAATTATGTAATTGATTATACACTTATCCTTATGCAATTTTTTTTTTTTTTAGTTTACGAGATAACTTTTTACTGATAATTAGTGATAAAACAATACTAAGGATAGTTTCAATAATTGAACAAAGTTTCAGATTGATATTGTAAGATATAATTAATTTGAATTAATTCCCAAAAAAGAATAATTTTGCTATTAGCCCAACATTGTTTTAGTAGTGTGTCATTGTTAGTTTTATGTTGGTTTATCGTGGATATTTCCTACAAAAGTATAAATAATGGTTAATAATGATCAACGAGGTCAATGAAAAAGAAATATGTATATTCACCTCATTAGTGACTTGGCAAACATCAAATCGATAATAGATGTCTTGCCTTTGTATGCTAGAGCATGTCTGGAGAATGTATCCCCAGAAAATAAGTCCATTGGAGTGATTTCTGGGCTTTTTAGGTGGCTAGGAAATAGGACAACAATTTGGAAACTGGGCATTCATTGTATTCCTTACATTTGTTTTGTAATGCGGAAACACTCCAACTGAATAAAAATTACAAAGGCACCAGTTTTTTGTTCGATTGTTTTATTTGAGGGAAAACAAACATATAGAGTTAACGTCCCCTGTAATTGTTCTCAAAGTGAAAATGAAGCCAATAACTCGGATCACACTGAAGCAACACCAAACATTCTCATTCAGAAAGTCACAAATGCACCCGTGTATAACACTTGGTTGTTCGGATCCCCAAGTTTTACAGTTATTATGGTTAACACACCTGTGGATATTAAACATAGCTTTATCTGTAAAGATTACCTGGCTTAAAAAAAAAATTAAAAAAATCATTTTCAATTTTCTCTCAAATATTAACATATTATAATTAGTTTAATTTCATATCTATATTAAATTTTATATGTATATAATCCTAAACATTTATGCAGAACATTTTGGACAGCTGTCTTCGATATTTGTAAATCCACACTCCCGACGTGCAATATATTTTTTGGAACTCCTAACATAAGACAAACGAATACGCTCAACATTTTTGCCCTGTGTTCCTGGTTAGCCTGGTGATTGTTGTTTTGTATCTTGAAACTTATTATACCATCGGTGAGTGGCTTTATGATCCGGTCCGGTGCATCACAATAACCGTAAGTTTGTGCAAAAATTACGTTTACACCCACAATTGATTTGAATTCATTGAACTAAAGCACTCACTAAGCTTCATATCATACTGGCTTAGAAAGCAGGAAGGCTATTTTTATTACTGAGTCCGTCAACTCATCAAGCTTTCACACTCACTAATACTAGGTTCAAAATAATTCCCAACTTTCCTCTTCATTTTAAGACCAAAATCGCCTCATATGTTCATCCTATTGAAGTAATTTTATTTTATTTTATTTATTTTTTTTTTTTAACAGGCAATCTTTTTGATTACCATTTATTTTATAAAGAAGAACAACTGAGTGGTAAAATCACAGACAATGTTTTTTTTTACCTTACAACATTGCAAGTAGTCTTGATATGAATAAATGTTATTGTTAAGTAGTAATTTCATTGGTCAATAATGGCATGAAATGTTATTTATTACCATTGTTTAGAATAGACAGTAATTTTATAAAACAATACTTGATTTGTTTATTTGAAAATCATAAATTTGATGTATCAGATTCTGGTCTGTTTTACAAATATAACCTTGATTCAATTTAAACAAGTTGTTCTTAGAAGGTTAAAATAAGACATTTTATAATATAGGTTAGAATTTAATAGATCACATAGCTTATTAGTTAAAATTTTGTATGGATTAAAGACACAGGCTTATCTTGGAAACTGGTCCTTGGTATTACTTACTAGTACACAAATAAAAAAAATAAAATAAAATAATTAAGTGCTGAAATATTCGTAAACACTGTTAAAGAATATCTAGGATAGATCTGTGTGGAATGTTGAACCACAGATGAATTTTTTAAGCCTTTTGGAGGAGGAAAAAGAATAAAGGATGATTTATCTAATATTAAAGTTAGAGGGTTTTCTAGATTTTGTGATTCATTGATAAGACAGTTCTCATCTTCTTAGCTCTTAGGGGTTACATTCTGGAGGAAGTGATTTTATATTTTTTGACGTGAAACGATCATTAAAAGTGACAATGTTTTGGATTGTTGTATGTTGTGCAGTTAGTTTCTCTTTATCCATGATCTTAACATCATGTCTGTGGCCATTCATCCTGGTGTTTAGGTTGTCTGTGGTTAGGCCAATATATTATAGAGCTGGGGTGAACCTGGAATGTAGTTGGTTGATAGGAATTTTTGTGGTAGGCTACATGTATGATGACATTTAATTTTAAATTCTTTTTTTACTGGAGGAACTATTGAAGTTGTTGGAGGGAAGATGTATTTTGCATCTTAGTCTATTGACATTAATGAAGCCATGTTTAACCGAAAAATCACCTACACCACCTCCACTTTGACAGCAGCCATCCTATGAATACTAATCCATTCCCTAAAGCCAAGCAATTCAGGACCAAAAGGATTTGTTCCTAGGAGAGTAAACTACAAAAATATAACACAAAATTGACATCTGTATTTGTAAAAAGGGGTTATTCTCAGAAACTACATAGGTATCAAATTCATTTGGCACAAAACACAGATATCACACACAAGAAAAAATATAACTTGTCCAACTCTCTGGTCACCGATTATCACCCAGGCCTACAGAGATTAAACAACATACTGAAGGAAGGCTTCGAAATTCTACAAGCTTTCAACCATACCAAGAATCTTCTCACAGAACCTCTCAGAGTCTTGTTTAAACAGCTTACAAATCTGAAACGCATGTTAGTTCACGCCAAGCTTCTGGATCCTAACATACCTAAACAACCTAACCTTCCCCTTAGTTCTTTTCCATGCAATAGACTAAGATGCAAGATACATCTTCCCCCCAACAACTTCAATATTTTTTCCAGTAAAAAATCATTTTAAATTAAAGGTCATTACACGTGCACAACAAAAAATGTTATCTACCGACTACAGTCTAGGTTTTTCCCAGCTCAATATATTGGCTTAACCACAGACAACTTAAGCATCAGGATAAATGGTCACAGACATGATGGAAGATCATGGATATAGAGAAACCAACTGCACAACATACAGCAATTCACAACGTTGTCACTTTTGATGACCGTTTCATGACTAAAATTATAAATTCACTCCCTCCAGAATGTAACCCCTCACAACTGAGAAGATAGAAACTATCTCACCAAATGGGTCACACAATTTAGAGAACCCCCTAACCGTAATCTTAGATAAATCATCCTTTATCCTCTTTCCTCTCCCAATAACTAAAAAAAAGATTCATCTGTGGTTCAACACTCAACACAGATCCATACTAGATCTTCTTTTTATACTCTCTACTGATTGAGAAATTGAAGAGTGTTTACGAAATATTTCAGAATTTTAATGGTTTTCTATTTGTGTACTACTAGGTAATACAAAGAACTAACTTTCCAAGAAATCTGTGTCTCCTATCCATACAAAATCTAAACATTTTGTAATATAATATTCTTTCCTGTATTGATAATCAAAAATATTTATTACACCTAAACTGTGCAATAAAAAAGTTGGAAATTATTCATTCTATATCAATCTACAATCAATTAATTAAAAACATTAAAAATCTTTATACATGAATGAAATTACATTATTTGGTTTAGGTTGAAGATGAACTAATGAGCAGAGTCTTGGAAGTTCCATGTGGTACCTATCAAGTATCAGACTTAGAACTTAATCCTACACAACCTAAAATAGGCAGCACTCCTAGGAAAAGACCAAACGAAGACAACAAATTAAATTCCTCTGATAATAAAAGTACCTTTGAATATAAACAGGTATGTTATAAAAATATTATTTTAAACAGTTATTTATTTTTATAAGTACAAAAAGTCCTTTACTTACGAATCTTTGATGATAAAAACAAAATTACTAAAATACATAGGGATCTAATTAGTGATAGACAGATGATGGAAATATAATTTGGGCTCTCTTGGAGGAAAGGAAGTACTGAATTGTATATTTGTAATCAGTCAGTTGAGCTTATATTCTCAAGGTGTACATATTGTGTGTAGTTTATTTAAAATATTTTTTATGATTTTTTAAACATGTGCCGAAAAAAAAAATTCTGAAAATCTAAATTGTGACCGTCTCCACTTCTTTTGACCAGCTGGAAGCTCTGGCTGGCTGGAGACCGCGTACACTTTAGCTGAATCTTGTCAGGATGGGCCAAGGAGTCGGGTTAGGACGCTAATGAACGCACGCAACGCAAGTTAAATTAAATGTTCTCTTTTATTTTAGCGCCGAATTAGAAGATTACAGAAATAATTATAATTTATAAAAAAGACATAACGGCTAGATAAAGCCTTAACAGTGGCCGAAAAGCATACCGATTAATTATATAGCATATGGCCGAAAATGGACTCACCTCGTCCCGTAGTGGTCTGACGTTCAACTTACTTCTCGCTGCTCTCGGAATAGACTCTCGCTCGGCTCGCTGGTTCAAGCCCTACAACTCCTCGTCTCTCCCCCCCCCTTCTACGTGATCTTGCACTGCTCAACAAAATCGCAAGTGCCAATTCATATTTTATTATTTAGAATCCCTTTACATCCTAATTTATACTTATTATAGTTTTTGATTGTGGGCTCCTTGGCTGGGCCACAAAATTATAGTGCTAAGAGAATAATAGTCACAATGGAGCACAAAATGAACATAATTGAGTGTTTTGTAAAATGAGAAAAGATAAGCTGATATATTTTAGTCATATGAAATGAATCACTCTGGGATTTAGTTCACATCTTAAGAGTATCTAAACTCTGTACCCAATGCTATTAACAGTTATCATCAATAAGAGTGACACCATTTTACTGGAAACAAAATAAATTTGGGCATTTTAATTGAAGGCCAACAGCAGCATAAACTTTAATTTAGTCGTAATACAAGAAAAAGGAAAAACATTACAGTATATAAATACTTAGGAGCAAAAGAGGATCAGATGATGTACAATATGTAGATACTGGATAAGAAAAGCTACTTCACAATTTTTTTTATTTAATGAAACATTTTTATTTAAAGAATATTAATGAGAAGAGTAATGTAGGAGATCCACTGTTATTAATATCCAAAGAGTAATTATAGAACATTAATGTATGATTTTAACTAAAGTAACCAATATAAAATTTCTACACTAATACATTTAAATCAATTAATAAATTGTACTAATTCCTAAGTATCATAGATTTTATTATTATACATTTTTCGGACATTTGCCATCATGTGTGTGTTAGAAATCAAAACACGACGTTTCGGGAATAAGAATCAATTCCCGTTATCAAGTGACTAAAAACTAAAGAAACATGAAGCTCGAAACTAAGGCTATGTAAGAAGTAAAATAAAATAAGAATACCACCAACCTTAATATCTAAGCATGCATCTCAGAGCTAAAACTGAGAAGTCAAAAATGGTTACACACAACTAACGTCAAATACGTGTTGTTGTATCACACACATATGATGGCAAAAGTCCGAAAAATGTATAATAATAAAATTGAACTTCCATCATTAACAAATAACTTCAAACAGAGAATATCATAGATTGTTTAATTAATTAATTTTTTCATTATTTAAAATTTAGATTAGATTATTGGGTTTACAAGAACTCAAGATCCTTGTACATCAACCTAAGCTTATTATCCACCCCAAGGACCTACTACCGTGGGAAGCCAATGCCTGTGCCTTAGGATTTTCGCCCGATACTAGCATCAGAATCAAAACCTGTTTTTGAAGCCCTGAACATGCCCCCTTTCCTAGCCTTGAGCATCTTTCACATTCTAGGATGATATGTTTAGCAGTCTCTGCAAACTGTATACATAGCGTATAAACAAAATCATTATTGATGATCCTGAGTGTTAGTAGATGTTTCCTGAAGTGGTTGCGTCCAGTGACTAATCCCATAACTTTTTTAAGCAAAGGCCCTTTGAGTCCTCCTCCTACCTTAAAGAGTAGTGTTATGGTTATGCGGGACAAGCATCTCCCAGACTTGATCGGAGGACCGCTTCAGAAGCTAGGGGTGTGCCCTAAGAAATAACCCTTGTAGTCTTCAGAATGTCCTTCCTCAATCCACTGTTCAACTTATTTTCTTCACTCAATAGCTTAAAGGTAACATCGTTGTTTCCAGCCAACACTTTGTTGTATAGTTGAGGCAAGAAAGAACAAGAGCTCCTTTTTCCATATAGCTTCCTGAGAATGAAGTGAAAAGTTTTATCGTCCATAAGTTTAAACTTATCCATTAGCGTGTCATCAAAGTATTCACTTTGCTTATTGGTAAGATTAATCCTCTGGATAGGCATCGAGAACAGCAGCCATTTTGCTGACGAGGATGTCTCTGTTAGTGGGAACTTCGTACCAGATGGCTCCAAATGACAGTTAGTTTTTCTTACATCAGAACCATGAGTTTCACTCCCGGCTTCCTTTGAAAGGTCCTCAGCAGAGGATGGAGGAGCTGAATCGCTTCTCGAGTGTTTGAACACACCAAAGGTGATTCTAGACTTTGATTTGCTCTTCTTTTTCTTTCCCCTTCGCTACATGTTTCTTAAAAAAATCACGTACCCTGATTTACCTGTACCACACCAAAAAACTAACTATAATGTAACATGTTACTTTTTTCTAATTCGGTTATGTGTAAAGCAGAAAAAAAAAGTTTTTATATGTCAAATCAAAAGATTGATGAAAGGATCTTGTAAATCTTTAACTTAACATTTAGAAATTATATTCCAAATGTGTATCGGTAGTATGTTCTAGATGTCAACTATTTTTAAAGTATAGTATTTCAATTATATAAAATATGCTTTAACTTAAAATTTATGTTTGTAAACTTTAGGAAAGTCCAGTAGATAGCCTAATACTTGAAGTCAGTGATTTCCAATCAGACTCTGATGAAGAATATGAAGAAAAAAGCAGAGAGAAGAGGAATAAATTTACAGAAGATGATGAAGATAGTCAGGTAAGATTCTAGAGCGAATTGATTGATTGATTTCAGTAGCTATTAAATATACAAAAACATACATCTCTTATCCATACAAATTCTAAACATGATAGGCTATGTATGTGCCTGATTAAACTCTAACCTAAAACTTTATATTAAGTAATTTTTGTAAAAGCATATTTCATTGCAAATTTGATTATATTAGTCCACAAGTTTGAGTTGTGTTGTTGTTATTTTTTTCTTCTTCTTTTTTCTACTGTCGTCTCGTGACTTTAAAACAGATATTTTCATAAAAGTCGAATTCAAATTTCGCAAATATAAAAACAACAAAATTTCACAGAGTTGAGTCTTAAATATACCCTCGATTATTCTTAAGGTTTTTAAAAGAACTTAATGCTTGTAGTGTTTGCCACGAAGTGACAACTATCAGTTTACCAGTTCATTCAGAATTTGTATTTGTAAGGGAAGGAGGTTCACACAGATAGCACAGATTGATGAAAAATAAATCTTAGTGTAGACAAAATACAAATATATTGGCCGGACTTTATAACAGTGCTGTGGATTAAACAGCGGAACAGCAGAGTGTTGTCGACGGTACCCATTTAGTGTGATCATTTTGATGATAGATAATGCTACAAATAAATACTTATATAATAATATTATATAGTAAGATCAAAAATAAATTATGTAAAAAAATTTGAGTTTGAGAATTTTAACTTTAATTATTTGCATTACCTTATCTGAACATTTAGTAAACGGGTGAACAATGAAGTGTCTGTTGTCAGTGGTACCGAAATAGTGTGATCACCTTGAAAAGGAATAATGCTACGAGAAAACCTATACGTTATCCAGTAAATAAAAAATAAATGTATTAAAATTCAGCGTAAAGTATAAATTAATGAAACAAAATTGAGTTATGAACATTTTAACTTGATGGATTTTCATTACCATGCTCCAATTTTCTGTAAACAGCAGAATAGGGGAGTGTCAGTTGTTGGTGGTATCTATATAGTACCTTGATAAGAATAATGCTGTGAATTGTTATTTTTTGAAATCTGTATGGTAACCCCTCTCCCCCCTTGTGCGCATTTATCTACATATATTTTCACTATTCATATTAACACTCTAAACTCTGAAATTATAGATTTTGTTAAAAAAGTTATGAAAAACTACTGAAAATTTTCGGAAAATAGGTGGGGAAAAATCAGGTATTTAAGTTGCAGATGTTAGGTAGACACCCTGGATAAAACTAATTGGAAATGAAAACCTTTTAAAAAGAGGTGAAATAGTTCCCAACTTATAAATTTTTTTGCTAGTGATTAAAAGGGAATACACATTCTGCCATATGTTTTTGACATTTCAGTAACAACATACATATTATCAATAATAAAGTAGATATCATTATAATGTTAAGAATGTTATAATGATAAAATTTATAAAAAATGGTTTCAGAATTTGACAAGTGGTTTAAGTGTATATATCATTTTAAGACAATAATAAAATATATTTTTTGTTTACCTTAATCTTGTTTTCTTTTAGGTGTTGTCAGCTTTAAACATGATGGATAAAAATTTATCAGAATCCAGGAAAGAAGAAAACAGAGAAACAGAATCATTTTTACTGCCTAACGAAGAAATGATGTGTGATCCAGATGAACGTGATTTAGAGAGTGTTGATGAAATAGTAAGTGAACGACTCCAAAATTTAACTGGAAACCAACATCAAGATTTGTGTAAATCGGATGTTGACGATTTAATGAAAGGTTTTAGTGTATTAGATCATAGGATAGTCAATGATTCTGTGCGTAACCGAAGTGATCTAGAACCTCCTGATGACTTAATGGAAGGGTTTTCAATAACGTCTAGAAGATCTCATATCGTATCGGCATCAACAGAAGATCTTATAAAGAGTTTAGAACATTTTGGATCTGAATTAAATCATTCGGAAGAAAGGACAGCATTTCCACCTTCAACTATAGATAGAGAAAATTTTACCAGAGTTGCAAATGTTGATTTAGACTTTGATGTGTTGAGTAGAGAGTTTCATTCCAGTCATAGGTAGTTTGGTAATACTTTAGTGAATTAGTGATATTTTAAAGAAAGGTGCAGTATTTTACTATACATTATTTATTTTGATTAAATCGTGCAGATTTATCATGAGAGATCAGACTGATGTGTATTTATATATATTTAGTTATATTTTTGTATATTTTAATTATAAATTAAATTAAACTATTTCGTTTACTGATTGAATGTTTTTAGTTTTAAATAACACAATTTAGTTTACATACAGCTTTTCCCTTCAATTTCTAAATAAATAAATAGTATTATTGCTCAAACTTTCTTACTCACTCATCCAATAATATTTGACACTAAAAAATATCAGTTTGGTAGTTGTCAGTCAAAAAGTGAAATGAACAAAAGACGCCATAAGCAATCCGAATTTACTTAGATATACTCGAACTCCAAAATGATAAATTTCTATTTTGTTACTGAAAAAAAAAAAGGGAAAAAAAATTCTTCCCCCAAAATATTTCACGTCACTGGAGAAATTCTCGCAATAATGTTTTTTTCCTTTATAATATCCAATTGAACAGCTATTCAGGATGAAACCTATTTGACAGTGATACAAAAATAATCCAGATAGAATTAAATTTACCATTGGAGATAATTATTTGGAAATGTACAGATTGATCAAGAAGATGGTCACAATTTTGTAATTCTATATTTTAAATTTAAAAAGTAGTGCCAAATGTAAAGTAAATTATATGAGATAAATTTCACAATGAAGTTTATAAATACAGTGTATAAACATTCAACGTGGCCACCTACGGCTGTGCAACACACATCAAAGCAGTAGCTGAAATTATCCCACACACTAAGAAGCAACTTTAGGACCTCCTCGACCTCCTCTTTCAACTGCTATGTAGAACACTCACATACAATGTTCAGAAAATGTCTGTCCTGACTAAAACTTAACCCTTAAAATTCTCTTCAACTCACCTGAGTTATAAACATCTCTTTTTTAAGTACTATTGTAAAGATATTGTTCATATATTATAGTCATATTTTCATATTCATATAACCAAAAGTTCATAAAATGTTACAAACAATATGTAATTATTTGGTAAAGTTAGTGTATTTCGCTGCTAGCAAGTAACACAGCAACATTTGTTATTGTAAAAGACAAAATTACATCATTTTTTTGTCTAATTTTCACAAGGCCACATTTCAGTCTAACTTAATCTACAGGGACATTATTTTATAGTATTTTTCTTCTTTATTAAAATTATCGTTTTAAATTCCGGATCTATAAATTACATGAACTTTTTTTCATTATTTTTGGTAATGGAATCATATCATATCATTTTTATTGCACAAAATACATTAAAAAAGAACAGGTGCAAAGTCATTTACATCACTATAACTAATTGATTAATACTAACAAATTATAAAATTAATTCTTCACAATTCAGAGAGGATTATTAAAGTATTCATCTATACTATAATATATATATATTGTTTACAACTTGCTCTTTTATAACAATTTTAAAACAAGCTAGACTGAGAGTCTTATACATTTGCAGCAAAAAGTTATACAATTTTACTCCTACATACTGTGGACTATTTTCGAACAGCTTTAGACAATGACATGGAAATCTGTATTTTTCTTTAGCTCTAGTACTATACCCTTGCTTAAAACTGGTTTTTACAAAGCCTGCTTTATTTTTGTGGGCCCAGACTACAGTTTCATAAATATAAAGTCCTGGCAACGTAAGTATGTTACAATCTCTAAAAAGGACCCAACAACTTCTTTCTCTGCCTATACCAGAAAGAGTAACTGCTATCTATCCTAATACGTATATTAGCTTAATCCTAACAAGAGGAATGATACTAATCAACTGTGGAAAAAGTAACTAGTCCTTAGTGAACTAGTAGCTCAGTGGTTAAAGGCTATATTTCATATCTCACCTGAGATTGCCCTATACCAATAAATAATTACCAAAATTAATGATATAGATTTATAAGACTCGACCTTGTTTTTTTTCCCTTATGGTTTAAGTATGGGTATTAACTTAATTTGTTTAAATCTAGAAGGAACAAAAGAAATAAACCAAAATTGATTGAACATATTCTTTGAAAAATAATAAAAAAATCATCTGGTAAGTTACACTACATTGAATAATAATAATAATAATAATAATATATGCTTTATTTACACTTCTTCAGAATTACAACGTTTCATAACATACATATATAGCATGGCTTGCAGCCGTCTGCTAGGTTAGCAACTTACATTCATTCATTCTTAGAGAAACAATAGTTATTTTAAAAGAAACAGAATTATAAACTTACTCCTACTTAGACAAACAAACAAAATTATTACCAATAACAAAGATCAGCACAACCCAAAAGTATTTTCAAAAGGTAAATTCTTTTATTAATGTCCATCTATAATGCCATGCTTGTTCAAGATATCTACACAATACAACCCAATCCTGACCATTCATAAAGTCCTTGAACTCTGACAGCGATAATCTTTCTTTACCCAGATAAGATTGTCTATATTGAACCAATATCGGGCATTCTGCCACAGAATGGTAAACATCTTCGTTCACCCCCATATTACACAACGAACATATATAATTTCTCCCTTCAACCCACGGTTTAAAATTTAAATGAATTAATTCAGCTCTACACTTAAATGCCCATTTTATTTCCTGCAACTTGTACTTATTTTTATTATTATTAAAATAATGTTTTTCCCCTAGGTTAAAATCTAGACTGGAGTAAATTTTATGATATTTCCCATTTGTCGCT
This sequence comes from Aphrophora alni, assembly GCA_963513935.1. Classification (NCBI taxonomy): domain Eukaryota; kingdom Metazoa; phylum Arthropoda; class Insecta; order Hemiptera; family Aphrophoridae; genus Aphrophora; species Aphrophora alni. Next base: position 3,814,861 of record OY740775.1, read on the forward strand.
GATAGTGAAAACTGTTCCCTCTGTTCCAAGCTGATTTTATTCCATAAATATTTTAACTGACTATTTTTTAATTTACAGTTATTTTTATCCCACAGTTCTAAATTATTAACCAACCCCACTTCGTACTTAGACCCCAAACGTTTCCATTCTTTAAACCATGAAATATTACAGCTCACTATTCTTTTGGCTAAAATTTTTGGCAACCTGTCTTCCATAGCGAACACTTTAAACAAATATCTGAAATGTAGCTTCAATGTATACAAATACAGCTTATCTAGTCCCGTTTCCAGATAAATGGGCATAAGTTGGCGTGTTTAAAGGTAAGCCTAGCAATTTTTTTATAAAAAACCTAAATACTTTTTCAACACTATTATATTCCCTATAACCACAAACTTGAGCTGCATAACTTGCTGTTGCTCTTTGAACTGCTTGAAAACCTGATAATTTTACAGTTAGTGGAACGTTTTTACATCCAATTAATTTAGACCAAACACAGTTAATACTAGCCTTGGCCATTACTAACTTAGACTTATGATGGTTCTCGTAAGACAAATTCGGAGTTAGGTCAAGCCCTAAATATCTATAACTGTTTACAATTTCGATCTGTTTTTCGTCAAAGGTCCATCTTTCATTAGTTGCCAATTTCCCACCGTTTCTAAAAACCATCACTTTCGATTTTATTAAGTTTACCGTTAAATTCCACATGTTGCAATATATATTTAATTTATCCACCATAGCCTGAAGACCTTCTGGTGAGGAGGACATAATAACTATATCGTCTGCATAAAGCAGCACCCGAATACAAACCCCATCAACACATCAGCCTCCCCCCAATGCCTCATATAGATCATTCAAAAAAAAGAGAAAACAATAATGGACTCAATAAACATCCCTGCCTTACTCCAATTTTCGTTTCAAAACAATCTGACACACCAGTCCTGCACCATACCCCAGCTACAGTTTCTTTGTATAAATTTTGAAGCACTCTCAATATCTTTGTTGAAACTCCTAAACATGATAGTTTATAAAACAATGTATTCCTATCTATTGTGTCAAACGCTGCCGAGAAGTCTACAAAAAAACAATAAAGTTTACCCTTCTTTTTAGCTAATCGTAAATTAATCACACTTACAAGATTAAATATATTGTCCACGGTTGAAAACCTCTTCTAAAGCCGGCCTGATACTCATTAAGAATTTTATGTTTTTGTTCCCAATTTGTAACCCTATTCAAAATCATCCCAGTAAAAACCTTTGTTAGGGTGTTCATAAACGAAATGCCACGATAGTTTTCTGCCATATTCACATCACCTTTTTTATACAAAGGGAATATAATACTTTTTTTGAACGAAACCGTTACTTTTCCCGTTTCAAATATATGATTGAAAGTGTCCAGTATCCCTATCAAAACACTGTCTGGCGAGTTCTTAAGAAACTCATATGGTATACCGTCAAATCCAGGAGCCTTATTATTTTTTGCTTTCGCTAGCACGATTTTAATTTCTGAAATAGCAAATTTTTCGTCAAGCAAAGAATCAAGCACATACGTCTGCGCATAACTAATCTGCATTGCACGAGAGCAAGTGTTAAACAAGGTCGAGAAGTATTCAATCCAACGACTCACTTCAATGTTCGCACCTACTCGGAATTGCTTAGTTTTAAATGAATTTATTAATTCCCATAGTCCCCTAATATCTGTGACTCGTCTAAATGACTCCTCAATTGAACGATTGTAATCACTACGTTTCCCGGCACACAGTATTTTATATTCCATATTTGCCTTTAAATACGCATCTTTTGTGTACTGCGAATCCGTTCGGTGAAACAAATCTAACAACTTAAAAACCCTATTCCTTAATTTCGCACAATCATTATCAAACCATTTTTGTTTAAAGAATATCCTTCTAGTTTCTGAATTACCCAAGGTTACACCCCCATATGCGGCACCTCTAATAGCCACAACTATTTGTTCTATCAAGTCTTGCGGACCATCAGCGATGGAAAATTGTTGTAGTCCAGCGTTTATTTTATCTGCAAAGAATTGTTTGTCATATCTAGTCCATTTAAGTTTTGGCAATAAGGGAAGTATCACTTGTTTGTTTATTTGGCCGCATCCAACCTGCAAAATAACTGGGAAATGATCGGATCCTACATGTTTACCTACTTTAAAATCTTTAATACAAAATAAACAATTTGTCGAAATCGCCGCATAATCAATTACGGAATTACCTGCAGCACCAACAAAAGTAAATTCTCCACTCTTATCACCGCCTGTCCTTCCATTTAAAACAGTTAAGCCAAAGTCTTCCCAAAAATCAATTATTTTTTTCCCACGTGAGTTAATAATTTTATCTTTAGATTCCCTTTACCTGAAAATATTATCTGAGACACAATCTTCCGCTACTAAATTTTCTATGACCTGCCTATCTGCAATCCGTGCATTATAATCACCAATAATAATAAAGTTTTTGTCAGAGTTCTCGGACATAACACTATACAATATTTCAAAATTTCTCTCCCAAACATTACAATTCAAATACAATGGAAATACATATATATAATTATCCCTATCCATTCGAATTTCAATAAAATTAATCACTAAAACTACAGAATGACATTACGTCTCTAAAAGTAGAACTTCTATTAATTCCTATCAGTATTCCCCCCATTGCCTCACCAAAAGCAGCCACTCTGGTTGCATAAACCCATTTCAATTCAAAATTACAAAAATACTTGTTAAAATAATCTACTTCTTGGTCACCAACAAATGTCTTTAACAGAATAATTATATCAAAATTAACAACTAAATTTAAAAGGTCCTTATCTTTAATTTTGGATTTAAGTCCCGCTACATTATAGGATAATACATTTATACATTCACCTACATCTCTCTGAACTCTTACGCATAGCTGAGAATTGGTCCCAAGTCCTCATTTCGAAGCTGTTCCAACAGAATCTTCTGACTCCTGGACTCCTATCATGTCTCTACTGCCACTCTTAGTTCTATTATCAGATAGTTTCTTGACGAATGCACTGAAATCCATTCGAAAGAGCTGCTTCAGTTTCTTAATTCCATCTTCTTCCTCCGCTCTACTACCATTTGATCAAAAATAATTGGCATTCTCCGATGTCCAGCAACTCGTTCTATTTCTTTTCGAAGTTCCACCAAACGACCTCTCCTCTTCCTGACTGCCAGAGAGTAATCCCAATGTACGACATAGTCAGTCCCCTTCAAATTTCTTGTTTCGGCCATTATCCAGTTAATATCAGCATCTTCCGGAATGTGTGCTATCACTGGTCCGTTTATCTGATTCCTAGGTTCAATAGGATGTGCACGAATCACCCATATTCTGTCGCTTGTCTTTAGAACATTTATACAAAAATCTTTTACTATTTTACAATAATCATCTCCTTGTTTATGTGTCAGACCATTAAAAATTAAATTATTTCTGCGCGAACGCCCTTCCAAATCGTCTAACCTATCTATAATATGTTTTTGATTTTCACGCAGTTCTTGAATTTCCTTCTTCAATTCTAAATTTTCCACTTTAAGCAATTCTAGGTCAGCCGATAACGTTTGTAAATCTTCCTTAGTAGCTAGCGACGCCAATTTCTGATCTAACAAACTGCCCAGCGCCTCCATCAATTGAGAATGCGTCATATCTCCAACTTTTTCCATATTACTTATTTTAGACAATCTATGTATACTCTTGTTCTCACTATCCACTAACACCTCCGGAGATGAGTTTGCTCTAGAACGTTTAAAACCTCGTTTTGTCGTTGGTGTAAAAAAATGTTCAATGTTTGAATTAGACATATGTTTTCTAATTTAGTTGAATCAGTTTATATAAATATATAAATAATAATGAATAAAGTTTCATAATATATAAAATAAACCAGTTTGTAAATTTTCCTAAACTATGCAATACTAAATCACCGTATTTGTATAGAAGACTCTAAGCAAACAAATTGACTGTTCCCAAACAAACAAACAGAACCAAGATGGTCCACTCCACAGATTATATCTCCTTATCTGCACAGACCAAAGATCAATAATTCATAGTTTCAGAAACAGTATCTTCATAACCTCACTCTTAGATTACATAAAGTACTTAGGAATATGTTCTCGCACAAAACAAATAATACACTGTAATTCACCATGAAAAATCAACCAAGTTGAGTCAAATCAAATCGAAACAAAACCAGAATTTCCTCAAAAAACCCACAAAAACTGCAGAGCGCATCAAACACACAACTTTCCTGTGCCAGGCCACTGTTGCCAACCCACTACATTGAATAAGTAATTCAATCTAATACTTTTTTATCATTTAAAACATCTCTTAAATCTTGTTCAAGAAAATGATATGTATGATGTGGAAGGAGTTTCAATCTCTTATATTTCTGGAACATAATTTTGGAAGGTGATTTTCTATATTCATAACCATTGAACAAATTTTCTTCTTAGCCATTTTGTTTTCTCTTACACCACACTTTTAAACTGTGAATAATAAATATTTGTATGATTTTTGTTTGTTTTCCAAGTTATTATGAAAAAAAATAATCTTTTCTACTATTAACTTTTGCTTACCAAATGCCATTCCATAATTCTTGTATTTTTATTAAGTACATGTTATAAAACATTTAACAGATAAGAGTGTGGCTAGGTCGCCGGCGCCATATTTCTTGCCAAGCGCTGGTGGCGTGTATGGCGCTGGTGGGGCAATACACTTCACTCTGATATCAGTCCAACTGTGGCTCCACAATAAATATAAAACTTAGGGATTTATAAAATATTACTTTACTAATAAAGAAAAAATGAATTTATAATTATTGTTTTTATTTTACTTATGATTTTAAAATCTTGCTCAGCTTATGGGCGCCAGGCAGCTTTCGCTTACCAATTTTGAAAAAGAAAAGAAGTTAAATATTATAATATCTCGGGCATGGATTCTTTTAAAAGTGTACTTTCAGTGATTCCAGGTATCGAATGAAGAACTCTTATATGCTGAAATTTTACATAAATTTATTAAAAACAAGTTATTTTTTATATATTAACATTTGTTATAGAGACATATATCATGAAAATAACTATAGCTATCATCTTAGTTAAATTACTTTTTATTTTCTCAGAAGGAGAACTGATCTTTTATTCTTTGAATTTGAAATTGACTAAGTTGCAACTAAAATTGATTTTATGAATAAAACAAATTGAAAACATCTGCTTTTTTATATGAATTTACGTTCCTTTAATAGGGATAAATATGTCATTAAACATTTATTAATATTTTACATAAAAAGAAATTACTATCCTTTATACATTAAATTTATATAATAAAAAATTAAATTATTAAACATTGTAAATATCTATATAATAACAGAGTAAATATATTGTGTTATTTAACACAAGTTACCAGTCCATAGTCATACTGTACATAATTCAAAGGTAGTCCTGCAGCGTCCTAACTGATGCCATTGTTCTGTCCGTGACGAAATTGTATTTGCACCTCACGAATGTTTGTAAAAAGAAAATCTGTTTACACACTAGTCCATTCTACAATTTGTAATTGTTCATTTGCCAATCGCATTGCTATAACACACGCTAATTGTCTATTGTCTATGCGTGAGAACACGTCTAACCAACTTACTGTTCAAACAAAGTTTTAACACACTCTCACCCTTAATCGACCAACGATTAAACTCTTTACATTTTTTATTGTTCTACATATCAAATTAGTATATCACACTATGTCAATTCTTTCCACAAATCTCTAATCTTCTTACTCAACTCGACAAAAATACATCATTACTCTCCAAGCTCCTTCTTAAGACTGAGGCCACATGCTGGAAATCTCACTTCCGTTATTTTTCAGGGTTTACCCTTTCTGTATCATGGACTCTATTCAAAGTCTCGCCATATCAGAGTTATCTGTTTCATTGAATGCACTGTTCAATACTACGCGCATGACAACTAGTTCTTTTTACAAATTTATATTCACACACAAAATTATTTAATTTCTTATAACTAAAATTTCTTAAAACCTATACATTATTATTTATTTGTGTTTGGAAATCTATATTAAATGAATTTACTTTATTTTAACTTTTAAAGACATAAGTCACATTTTTGACTTATTTACTCCCTCCCAATTTATTTCTATACGATTTCCCACTATTATTTATTATTCAAACTGGATTAACTTTTTTAGGTGTTACACTGTGGCTCCACAATTCCGGGGTAGGTATGATCACGCGGCATAGCGCATTCAATGTGTTAACATTAACATTTTATATGAAGTCTCACAAGTTATCAAGAATTTCCTTTTCTTACAAATATCATTGTTTTACATACCTGGTTTCAAAATCATGTTGTATTGTTGTCCAAGAATAGTTATTAACAAATTTTTCAACTCTGTTAATTTCCTCTTTTTATTAAGTTTTGAAGATATACTTTCACCCACTCTCCAATGAGTTGAGGATAATTATTAATATTTTTAAAAGGCCCCCAGCCCACAAACACTTAATAGTGTCAAGGTCAGATGAGAAAAAGAAAGATCTGATGGGAAAGATATAGAGGGATTTAACCCAAGACTACATGGGAAAAGGTCTGTACATCCAGCTAGGTTTGCTCGGGATTGCCAAGCTTGTACTCGCTAAAGTAACCCCCTGAGGGTAAATTTTGTAACTTCATAAGTGATAGTACAGACAATAAAATAGCATACCAACGAGTGGCCCATAAAAGTATGGCTATTTTTATCAATTAAAAATGCAGTACCTCAATTGAATGAACATGTGCTTATCTTGCCGAAGTTTGACTAATAAACCACATGTATTGGGTTGCAATCTCTTAAATAAGGTTAAGTAAGAATCATTATTAATTAATAAGTAATAATCATGCTCTTTAGTTTCTTAGAACCAAAATATAAACATGAACATTAACCAAATTGCTTCTAATTGGACTCAATTTTGCTTAACGAATATATGAAATTTATAGAACAAGTTTGGTAATTAAAAAAAAAAAAAAATCATCTCCGTTTTTTGACTGATCTGCATATTTCTTAACCTCAGGAAATTGAAACAGTACATCTGTTGTCATTGTCGTTGACTATTGTGGACGATAGGAACTTGGTATAAGGAACTATAGTGTACTCATATGGACCCTTATTAAAATACATAAAAATTTAATCGAACATGTCAAAATGTTAGTAATTTAAAACAGTTTTTGTTAATATCCTAGTGTGTTAAAAATATCTAGTGACCTACAAAATGTGTTAAAAAATAAACTGTCATTTAATTTGTTATTTTATATTAACAAATTATTTTAAACAAAATAAATATATTTTTTGTTGTTTTGTATGTACACTTAACAAACTGTTTACTGAGTGATAATTTTTTTTATACACAACACCTGAAGCAGATGGAAGCACTTACAGATTTCAAACTGTGATAGAGAAATATTACCATAAGTGAATCACACAACAGGAAAAATCAGCTATTTTTTAAAATTTGATAATTAATTCAATCAATTTAGGACGTAAAACAAATTCATGGTAAACAAAGATATGAACTTTGGAACAGTACAGAAAACGTCATTCTTATATGGATAACAAAATACTGTTAAAAATCAATCCTTTCAATTATTTACAAAGAAAACAACCACTTGACAATTTTTTAACCAACCTTACAATATTTTTTTACAATAATTATTATAAATAACACACCTAATGGTCAACCATGTACACTAAAATCAGTATTTTTTGTGTTTTCTTTCTTTATTTAACATTTCTCATTTATTCCCAAATATACAAGCTTATATTGAGGAATGTACAAATACTTTTTCAAAACAATAATGCAAAATTTATGTTTGCATTTTTTATAAATTACAAATGTTGTTTTCCTTGCTATCTGAACACTACAATTAAAACTAACTTTTACTGGAATGACGCTACTGTTAGAGAATACAAGATTCGTTTATTTATTATTGGCTTGAATAGCATTGCACAAATAATGTCTTATTCCTTTTAATAAAATAGTATAACCAATTTGACTTCACGCAATTAGAATTTTAACTTTTTCTTTTAATTAATTATTCATAATAGTAAGTTTTAAAAATCTTTTACAATATAAAATCAATTATTGTCCAAATCTGATGCACGTTATACTTATACACTAACGTCTTAACCTACTACTTATTTAAAATAGTTAAAATAAAGTGCATAGTTAAAATAAACTTCTAATTCTACCATGTCTTAACCTAAATAAAGAAATAAGAGTGCATCATATATTTACTTTTAAATTTTTAACTTTTAATTTATTATTATAAAATGCTTCGGCTAACTGAAATGTACTATTAATTTTATTTTATTTAATTTCTCTTTACGGGTTCTTGAGGTTCTTTGGCGACTATAATTTACATATAAAATAGAATTTGGTGGTAGTTTATTTGATTGAGATTGTCCATTAATTTTTACTTATCGCTTGGAAGTTTTTCACTGCTCCGATGTTCCTGGTTCCGTGCACGTGGTTCCCGTGTAGACTGCCAGTAGATGGATCGATTTGCCTTGATCTTTTCGACGACGATTACTTTAATTTATTGTATTAATATTCCTGTTCAAACGCTTTTATAACGACGCAATTTATCACATACTTCTATGACGACGATTACTTTTTAACTTATAACGATGATTATCTTTTAAACTATTCTTCGGAGGTTATTATTAATACTTATACAAAAAAAAACGATGCAGATTCTATTTTATTTTGATATTTGATCTCGGCTAATCTTTCACAATGATCTTCTTTTCTACTAAGGAAACACTTGCTCCGGAACTCCCTCCTTCAATCAGTAACAACCAAAAAGAAAAAGCGAAAGAACCTCGTTCGCCTCTCTTCCACCCCCTATATATAAGTTCTAATTTCAAACGCTTTCTCCCGATCCTCTTCCTTCATTGGCTTATATTAAATCTTGTACGTTATTTCGAGACCGACGCAATTTATTTCATTGGTCCATTTCAAACAATTTCGGTTGAAGGCATTGACTTTTGGAATGGTTTATTTGACTTCTTGAGATCTTTGACTAATGTTAGAATAGTTTTTCTAGCTGTCAACCCTTTTTAACTCTTTACAATTTATGGCCTGCCGAGCACTGACATTTGGGATCTCTCTATTTCGTTATAATAGATATTGCTAAAATATTCCTATATACTAAATTTTATCCAAATAAGTCCAGTTGCTTAAGTTATATGGTACTGCACTCTACACAGGCAAATAGAGAGCATACCAAAACCACTTTTTTGGACTTCGGGTTTCTTTATTATTATTATTATTATTAAGACTGGGGACAGTATTTTAGAACGCCTCCTGCACTGCGACCTAATTAGATCTTTTGTGCCCCCCTCTTGTTGGACTCAGGAGAGATCTATGTCTATAGAGGGCACTCCGTGATGATGTGTTCCATGCGTTCCACCTCTTCACCACAGTACCTGCAAGTGTCATCATCCACCAAGCCCATCTTACTTAAGTGATACCTGCAATGGATTTGTCCTGTCAGTATACCACAGAGGAATTTTAGCTCTCTTCTGTTTAGGTTTAGCACTACCTTCCCTCTCTTTTTATTAGGGCTAAGGAACTTCTTGGAATGTATAAGACCCGGCAATGCATTCCAGGTTCTGTTGATTACTTTGTTGGCCCAGTTGGTAATAACCTCCTGGTAATCCCTAGGGCCAAATCCTATATAAAAATCTGAATTTGCAATGCAGCACGTTTATCAAAAACATGATTAAATAATGCAATTTACAAATGTGTCTGTTTTCATTATTTTAGCGGGGATATTTTACGCTGAAAACTTGACTGTTGTCAACACTGACTGCCAAACCGCAGTTACCGCGTCTGCTCTACCAGTTTGTTAAGGTTATAGATCTTATCTTAATGTTCAAGTAAGGTCATTTAGTGACATCGTGTGTTTATGGTGTAGTGCTTAATCCTAGATTTAGGCCAAAATCATGTTGCGTATTGTTTTGATTTGCTTTCCCGTTAAAAATCATAATAATAATGAGTGACAAGCGCAGAAAAGTATGTGGATCAGGTTACCGTAAACTTGCGAGTGACAAGAGAGAGAAAGAAACTAACCTTTTAAAGACGTTTAAAACAGTAGACAGTTTTTTTAAACCTCGTGATAAAGACAACGAAAGTGGAGAAGGCTGCTCTTCTTGGCAACAACACTGTGTCTCAGATAATAAAAATAGTAATGAAGAAATATGTCTCGCTGAACCGTATCGTTTAGAACAGAGTGGTGAAATCGAACTAGACATCGACGCCGTTGAGCAGCTAAGTGTAAATTCAGGTAATTTAGTTTTAAAACAAACTGAAACAGATTTTAATGTAAGTAATGACCCAATTGAGTGGAAAATAAACGATGCTACAATTGATATATTATTAAAAAGAGGAATAAACCAGAACAAAGACTGTGATTTTAAAAATTCAAAAAGAGATTTTGGCGACAAAGTAAGATATTTAAACAACATTTCTTTAATAGGAAATTGTTAAATGGAGAAAACATATCACGGGACTACTTGGTGTATTCAAAAAGTACAGGTTCGGTATTTTGCGCTCCCCTGCAGATTATTTGGACAGACAACGACAAGTTCCAAATTAGCTAGTGAAGGTGCGTCAGACTGGAAAAATATTCGAGCGATTTTGTCCACCCATGAATATTCACAGGAGCACATGAACTCCGAACAAGCTCTAATGACTCGTAAAAGAGGAGTTGGGACACTTGATACTCAATTTGATTCGTACCTTGAAACTGAAAGGAAATATTGGAGAAACGTTTTAAGAGTGTTTGCTGTGGTAAAAAAGCTGGCACGCCGGGGACGCCCGTTTCGAGGATCGGGTGAGATATTTGGGTCGCTACATAACAGTGAGTTCTTGGTGTCACTGGAATTAATAGCCGAATTCGATCCTTTCCTTGCTAAACACATACGCAAATTTGGTAATCCAGGTTCGGGGAAAACGTCTTATCTATCGTCATTTATTTGTGATGAAGTTATTGAACTGTTAGCTTCTAAAGTGAAAGATGTGATAATTAGTGAGGTGAAACAGGCAAAATATTTCTCCACAATAGTGGATTCAACGACATAAGTCATACTGATCAATTGTTGTTTGTCTTGAGATTTGTTCAAGAAAATGGTGTAACTATTGAACGATTCCTCTTGTTTTTACCAAACACTGGAGACAAATCCGAGGAATTAGCCAAAGCTGTTTTGTCTGTTTTAGATTCACATTCCATTGATTTAAATAACTGTAGAGGCCAATCATACGACAACACTACTAACATGTCAGGTATATATAGCGGCTTGCAAGCCAGAATAAAGGATGAAAACCCTAAAGCATTGTTTGTACCTTGTTCGGCGTATTCACTTAACTTTGTAGGTACATGTGCTGCAAGTTGTTGCCCAGAGGCATGTGCTTTTTTTAACGTGATTCAGAAAATATACAACTTCTACAAAGAGATGGGAATCTCTACTTAGTTACAGCCAGCTCAAAGGTAAAACACTGAAGGGTTTGTCTGAAACCAGGTGGAGTGTTCGTGATAAAGCATACACAGCTCTTTGTGAAAACCTAGAAGTTGTGATTCTTACTTTAGAGGCATATGAAGAGGACTCTAATGAGAAACCTCTTGTGAGGAGTGAAGCAACGGGACTCCTGAGAAGCCTAAATAGGTTGGAAACCATGATGGAACTGTGGACTGATATATTAGAGAGATTTGAAAAAGTAAGTCAAACATTGCAAAAAGTAGAAACACCCCTAGAAAGAGTAGTAAGATTATATGAGGCTTTAGTCGTTTTTGTTGAGTCTCTTAGAGGAATGTTTGAAGTGCATGAAGAAAGGGCTAGGAAACGGTGTAATGAAGACTATGAGACTAGTTACAGACGTCAGAAAAAAAGAAAAATCCAGGCAGACGAAACCAAAGAAAACGAAGTCATCTTAACAGGCCGTGATAAATTCAGAGTTGAAACATATTTTGTAGTTATTGACAATCTCAAATCATAATTACAGAAACGCAAAAACTCTTATGACGTTGTTGCAGACAAGTTTTCCGTTTTTAACAACCTATCGTCCACTTCAACTGAAACTATAATTGAACGTGCTGAAAAACTTCAATCTTTTTATGAATATGCTAGAAAAATCTTTTTTGAATGAGTGCATACACTTCTTTGGCCTTTTAAAGAGCGGCGGTGTTAAAGAAAATCCCTTGATGATGATGAAGCACATTAGAGAACAAGGTCTCCAATTAACATTTCCCAACATCGATATAGCTCTTCGTATGTACTTGTGCACAGCTGTTTCAAATTGCTCAGCAGAGCGTTCATTTTCTGTATTGAAAAGGATAAAATCTTGTCTTCGATCCAGAATGAATGAAAATAAACTAAACTCATTGGCTCTGCTAAACATCGAGGCTGAACTTTTGAACAGTGATAAGAATAAGTTTAAAGAAATAATTGAGGAGTTTGCAATTGTTAAAAGTAGGAGGAAACCAATGTAAGAGACATTGGAGGAATCCAATGGTTTAAACTGACACGTTAGTTTATTTTTATTTTATACGGAAGTTGATTTGTTTTTAATATGGACATTTCATTTTTATTTAATTTGGAAATTTTATTTTTTATTTCCTTTCACAACTTAGTAGGTTTAGGATTTTATAAGTTTTTTCGTTTAGATATTGTTGGTTGTACCTTTTACAACTAATAATGATCAAGATTAGCCTTAACTAGAGTTTAATTTTATTATATCAACTATTTTATTAGCTTAATAGTTAATATTAGCTTAATATTCTGACTGCTGCCCCCCTGTAGTAGGCCTACTTCACGTTCCATAATATCCTACGATATTATAGAGGAATGTTTGTTTCCTTGATTGATTGATATCTCAGGCTCCGAAGATGTTTTTAAAGTGTTAGAAATAACTTTTTTTCCTCCAAAACGTATTCAGTACAGGTTACTTGGCCAGACAACATCTAGTCGCGTAAATAAATTAATTATAGGGTCAAAACAGTTTAATATTGTGTGTTGGTAACGAAATAAACAACGAAAATTGGAACAAACAAAGTAATCATAACAGCTGTTTGAAAAATTAAAGTCTCCTGACAGGATAAACACTATTTCAAAATGTGGGATGAAAATTGCATGAAGTATTAAAAGAAATGTGTATACACTTAATGATTCTGAAATGTTTTATAGTAATAAATTGGATGAACTGATAAAAATGAAATATTACCGAGCAAGACTCGGTCTACCAAGTGCTTTATGTTAACGCCATTATTGCAATCATAAACTAAATCGGAACAGTTCATAAAAGGATTTTGTTAAAAACACTGAGAATTACTTTTTTCAAATTTTAATCACATTTAAAGGTATATGCTCTTACAAACTAAAACAAAAATACGTTAAATTATTATGTTTGGAAAATAATTGATCTAATACTATGAAACAATTCTAATTAAATACAATAAAAAAAATAAAAAATACAATCAGCAAGATAAGCACATGTTCATTCAATTGAGGTACTCCATTTTCAATTGATAAAAATAGCCATACTTTTATGGGCCACTCGTTGGTATGCTATTTCTTGTCTGTACTATCACTTATGAAGTTACAAAATTTACCCTCAGGGGGTTACTTTAGCGAGTACAAGCTTGGCAATCCCAAGCAAACCTAGCTGGATGTACAGACCTTTTCCCATCTAGTCTTGGGTTAAATCCCTCTATATCTTTCCCATCAGATCTTTCTTTTTCTCATCTGACCTTGACACTATTAAGAGAGTGTGTGGGCTAGTGGCCTTTTAAAAATATTAATAATTATCCTCAACTCATTGGAGAGTGGGTGAAAGTATATCTTCAAAACTTAATAAAAAGAGGAAATTAACAGAGTTGAAAAAATTTGTTAACAACTATTCTTGGAGACAACAATACAACATGATTTTTAAACTAGGTATGTAAAACAATGATTTTGTAAGAAAAGGAAATTCTTCATAACTTGTGAGACTCCATATAAAATGTTAATATTAACACATTGAATGCGCTATGCCGCGCGATCATACCTACCCCGGAATTGTGGAGCCACAGTTGGATTGATATCAGAGTGCAGCTCCATACACGCCACCAGCGCTTGGCAAGAAATATGGCGCCGGCGACCTAGCCGCACCCATATACACTCAAAATACAAGAATTATGGAATGGCATTTGGTAAGCAAAAGTTAATAGTAGAAAAGATTTTTTTTCATAATAACTTGGCAAGCAAACCAAAATCATACAAATATTTAGTGGTGTAAGAGAAAACAAAATGGCTAAAAAGAAAATTTGTTCAATGGTTATGAATATAGAAAATCACCTTCCAAAATTATGTTCCAGAAATATAAGAGATTGAAACTCCTTCCACATCATACATATCATTTTCTTGAACAAGATTTAAGAGATGTTTTAAATGATAAAAAAAGGATTAGATTAAATTACTTATTCAATGTAGTGTAACTTACCAGATGATTTTTTTTTCCAAAGAATATGTTCAATCAATTTTGGTTTATTTCTTTTGTTCCTTCTAGATTTAAACAAATTAAGGTAATACCCATACTTAAACCATAAGGAAAAAAAACAAGGTCAAATCTTATAAATCTATATCATTAATTTTGGTAATTATTTATTGGTATAGGGCAATCTCAGGTGAGATATGAAATAATCCCTTTAACCACTGAGCTACTAGAACACTAAGGACTAGTTACTTTTTCCACAGTTTATTAGTATCATTCCTCTTGTTAGGATTAAGCTAATATATGTATTAGGATAGATAGCAGTTACTCTTTCTAGTATAGGCAGAGAAAGAAGTTGTTGGGTCCTTTTTAGAGATTGTAACATACTTTAGTTGCCAGGACTTTATATTTATGAAACTGTAGTCTGGGCCCACAAAAATAAAGCGGGCTTTGTAAAAACCAGTTTTAAGCATGGGTATAGTACTAGAGCTAAAGAAAAATACAGATTTCCATGCCATTGTCTAAAGCTGTTCGAAAATAGTCCACAGTATGTAGGAGTAAAATTGTATAACTTTTTGCTGCAAATGTATAAGACTCTCAGTCTTGCTTGTTTTAAAATTGTTATAAAAGAGCCAGTTGTAATATATATATATATATATATATATATATATATATATATAAATATATTATAACGATATCGCGTTATCAAATAAATAATAAAATAAAGGATAACAACGATCTCTATAAAAAATGAGTAATTACATGTAACTTATGATATAAAGGGGAAACTAAATTAAATAATAGAAAAATAATGAACAACTAGTATCATCTGGTAACAGAAAATATTATTTTAACAAAAATATAATCAAAAGGACATCTGTGCACAACAAATTAGGAGAGAAAGCGTGCAAAGAGAAAAGAAGCCGTTTCGCTAACCTTGTAGTGTACACGTGTTAACTACAACTCCCAATTTCTAAAGGGAGATTTTATGTCACGCAGCTGGATGTATAAAAAAAAGAGAAATCTACAGGGTGAGAGACCTAGTGGGACACGCTAGAAAGCATAACGGTATTTCTAAAAAACATGAGAAACCGACAAAAGGAATTAGGTCGGCCAATCGGAAAACAGCCACATGGTGAAAGCTAACGAATTTAAAAAAATACAGCCACTAGGAAAAAAGAACAACATCTGGGGAGAAATCGAGAATTCAGCGAGCGAATCGGAGGGGTGAAAGCGAAGGAAAGTTTGGGAAGAAGGGAGAGGTTTTTGGCGTCGAAAATTTGAAGAGGAGTCTAAAATCTGGTGTGGTGAGGAGAGGTCTGAGAGACAGAGAGCATTCTGTGGGACAGAAAAAGGGAGTTAGATTGACCACGAGACTAGGGTTCTCTGTGTCAATACGTCGAGAAAATTAATTAGTTGAATCAAAGTTGAAAAGAGAGTTAGTAGTTTTTAGTCAAAAGTTTGTTGAGATTTTGGAGCAGATTAAAATATTTTGGAAGAATTGTTCGAGAGAAGAGTCGGAAGAACTAATTCATCGCCAGTGAAGATTTGAGGAGGATCATCAGTCCGAATTCCAGGATTGAGTTGTTGGAGATAGTGTGTGGAGTGTTTTGTTTTTTTATATATCTAAATCAAATTTAAAGCCATCGTTGTGTTGTGTGTGGAAAGTGTCTCGTCGATCAAAATTGGAAAGCAGTACCAACGATAAGTACAATTTAAAATTCTTGTTCACTTTAAAATTATAAATTCATTTTTCTAAAATAATTCACTTTAATTGAGCCATAAAAGAACCTAACGACCCTAAAAAGAGATAAGAGAATTAATTAAATAAATTAATAACTAACAAATTGAATAAAGATTATAATAAAGTTTAATTTTGTAAAGGAAATAATTGTTTGTGTATAAAAAAATAAAAGTAATTCAAATTACAGATTAATTTCATTAAAAATTAACGCCAATTGTGGAAACTTGATGTTTTTTTTTTAGTAATAAAGTCTAGCATAAGGAAAGACAATTAGTTAAGATAAATTTGTATATTACATAACATTAAGGAATGCTTGTGGAATGAATGAAGAAATTTTAGACACTAATGGAATAGATGTACGTTTTTATGATTCTTTGACATGTTGCTTAAATAAATTAAGGGTTGTTTTTTAAGTAATACGTTGTGTCAGGTGTGTTATTTATATTTCCACATTTTGCAAGTTTAGGAACAACTAAACATATAGCAGGTAATTAAAATAATATTGAATTATTAATATCTAATAATAATTATTATTCAAAATATTCAAAATAAATAAATTAACTTAAATAAACATATATATAACGTCTTAAATGTTATATTTGGCTCACCAACGTGTGGCTTTTGTTTAAAATTATAAATCAAGATTAAAAATAATATAACTAAACTTGCGTTTTTGTTATATTTTGGCGCCTCAACGTGTGGGCTCGATTAAATCAGATTAATCAAAGAAATTAAATTAATATAATAAACTTGCGTTTTTGTTATATTTGGCGCACCAACGTTTGGGCAATAAATTAAATTAAATTAAAATAAATATAACAAAGCAAAATTGCGTTATTGTTATAATATATATATATATATATATATATATATATTATAGTACAGATGAATACTTTAATAATCCTCTCTGAATTGTGAAGAATGAATTGTATAATTTATTAGTATTAATCAATTAGTTATTGTGATGTAAATGACTCTGCCCCTGTTCTTTTTGAATGTATTTTGTGCAATAAAAATGATGTGATATGATTCCATTACCAAAAATGATGAAAAAAGTTCATATAATTATAGGTCCGGAATTTAAAGCAATAATTTTTTAAAACGCAGACCGAATAAAGAAGAAAAATACTATAAAATAACGTCACTGTAGATTAAGTTAGACTGAAATGTGGCCTTGTGAAAATTAGAAAAAAATGATGTAATTTGTTTTTTACAATAACAAATGTGGCTGGGTTACTTGCTAGCAGCGAAATACACTAACTTTACCGATTTTAATTACATATTGTTTGTAACGTTTTATGGTTATATGAATATGAAAATATGACTATAATATATGAACAATATCTTTACAATAGTACTTAAAAAAGAGATTCGTCGACTCCCCAACTGTTATCATCGTTAGTTAAGGACAGGGCATTTTAAATTGCCCACTTATCAATGAACAATCTCCAAGAAATAGACAAATAATCATTATATAAACAGATAGGCTACCCCAGTGTACCCATACCTCTGATACACGAAATAGTTTGTCTAATATTCTGAGCGGTGTACCACAGGTTAGTCTAATGTTTCTTACCGTATTTAATATTATAACCTCCAAATATACCCAGGTTTGTTTTTATAAAACGGAACTAATTTTATACGGTCTTTTAATTTGTTTTATTGTGAATTAAGTTTATGCAGGTAGTTTGAAACCAAATATCTACACGGTTCATTTTGGCTTAGTTGCAATTTACTTCCTGTTAGACTTATTTTTGTTCATTTTAACATCTCTTAATGTTCTTCCTAAATATGTGTATTCATGTTAGTCTTGTTTGTACTCCTTGTACAGAATGCAACAACAAAAATGTGTTCTGGTTATAGGCCTACATATTCCTATTCTACTCACTAGTTGGAAAAAATGATTAACAGCTTCATTTTTTTTAATGCAATATATATGGAATGCTGTTGAATTTTAATTATATAGATTTTAAACGTAGGTTGACAAAATCAAATTTTCCAGGAACCCGTTTCAAAATGATGGAGTAAATTAAAAAATTCTTTATGTCAAATATCTCTAAAATCGTTGAATATTTTGAAAAATTACGAAAGAAATAATTTTTAGAATTTTTTACGCTAAACATGATGAAATCTTTGTTTTAATTGTACGTCAAAGAACATCTAAGATAACGGTAAAAAAACATTAAAATAACTCATTTTTGGTAATTTACTACAACACAGGAGAGTTTTCCCAAAGATCTTTAAGATTTTGTAAATGTATTAAAATATAATTTGCAGTTAAGTACACAGCTGGTGTGGGATATGTAGTTTTCCCAGTTGCACTAACTTTGAAACTTAGGACTACATAATTGGTTGTACTGTATTTCTAATAGCCCTCACTAAAAAATAATGATTTAATCCTAAAACAACGAGTTTTAAAATAATATTATAAATATAAAAACATTAAGGATGTAAAATTGTCTGTAACCAACGGCTAACGTAGATACTTGACATTTTAGAGCTCTTTGAAATTCTGTACCACTAAATGTGTAAATTGTTACATCTTCCAAAATTATTTGAAGCAGCTGAATGCGTATAAACGATTTTTGATATATTAAGCATTTAATAGTCTACGGCTTTGTGAATTTGTATAAAGATTTTTAACACTATGATTTAAACCTGGATACAATATTTTGTTTGCAAAATATAAACAAAGCTGATTATGAGTTGTTCACTTTTAGTGAGTACCGTGTGTGTCGGACCCGAGGACCTAACTGGATCGATATGTCGTGTTGGGTTGGATCACTACATCGGTAATTGTTACCTATTTTGACGTCATCTAAAAAATAAGGGTGGGGGAACGAAATAATCCGAAAAGTATAAAGGTCAATATTTGGGCTAGGTGGATATATTTATATAGTCTATTATAAACCAGCAAACTTTTCCGACACTTTTTAAAACTTCCTGTAATGGCCTAAATGTTTTTCGGATCGTTTTTATTATTTTTATTTTTGAGGTGACTTCAAATTAGTTAACAATTACCCTTTCATCTTTCCTTTAAGTTAGGCCTATCAATTGAACAAGTCTTGTTCTCTTCCGAGCAATATCGCTATTGGAGTATTCAAGGGCAAGGGCTAATAATTTACATATTTTTCTCCTTTTGAAGCGAAAACTTCTTTGACACGTGACGCATCACATTCGATTGTCTCGTCACGCGACGTCATCACAAAAATCCGTAACGCATCACGCTCGATTGTCCAGTCACTCTCCACTAAATGTAGGCTTGTGTATAGATATATCTAAATTATTTTTTTACACACAACAATATTGCACTAACTTTTTTCATCCATACATACATACACAACATTTAGAAAAGAAGAACTTTTACTTAAACAAACAGTTTATATTTTTATCTCTGCAGCAATAGGTGGGTCTACATACATGGTTTTTAACTTAAATATGTATTAAAAATTAACCACTACATTATAAATAATACTTTTATTACATTTATTGAAAGTTAAAAAATTTATTAATTTTTAAAATTGATATAGTATTCACATCATCTGTCTAGCGTCCCTCGACGGTATTTTTTATTTTTTTATTATTTTTTTTTAATACTGAGAGATTTCGCTTTTAAATAACAACAAACATCATACAAATTGTATTTAAAAAAAAATACAAAACGAAGAAGAATTCGAAAAATGTTTACAGTAGGCTGAAGTTTGTTCCAATTTGATGAGTTGAATATGTAGCCTATTAGCCAGAACACATTTTTGTTACATCCTGTGTTTTAAAACATCTCAATTCTAAGGTACATTGATGCTTGTTAGTTTTGTGTGCTAAAATGATTGTGAATTGCTACAGCTGATTGTTATTAATAACAGCTGTTTTTTTTTTTTTTTTTAGGCCTACATTTCAAGACCTGTTCAATTTCATCAGACTATCTTTAGACCGTACTTTACAAAGGGAAATGAGTTAACTGATTTGTTATGTACCTTTGGACATGGCGGTTTATTTGCTTTAAAGCTTTACAGACCTAATAATTATTTTGAATTAATTGTTATTAGACCATAAAAACAACGTTAAAACACCTTAAAATGAAATGTGCCAAATGTTATTTTAAAACTTAGAGTCATACGAATATGATAATTCTTTTCATTGTTTTTTAAAAAATGGTTTAATTTCACAATAGTTAAAATTAAAATTAACGAAATTTTCTAGTAAAACAATTTTCTTAATAATAAAAATATTAAAATGTAAAAGGGCGCCATATGCAGAATGTAGTTTTTCATGTATTCACCGACCTCAAAATGAATATAATTTACTTCAAAAAACTCAGCATAGATTTTTTTGACCTATATTGTAATCTTACTACTGTAAGAAAGTAAGAAAGTGTTTGATAAATATCGTCTTAAGTATGAAAACAAAATCAAGTAATACAAATTAAAAAGGATTAAATTCTGAACAAAAAAGGTTAAATCACATTTTTAATTTTCTCTTACATATAATTGTTACTGTACAAGATGTGAATTTATCTTTGTACATGAATTAGACATTTTAGCTTAACATTGTGTAAATTACAAAATACAAATTCTTTAAATGCGGTTGTTTAACTAATGCAAGTGTTAGTAGGCCTCCCTATATATTTAAGTTAATGAATTTTTCATTTTTAAATGCTTCCTCGAATGGCTATTGGCTAAACTTGCTATTACACATTTTGTAAACCAATCGTCAACATAATAAGCAGCCTTTGTTTTTATGTTTTACCAGTATTTCCTTATAATGCAATTATATTATAATGATATATATATTACAACGGACACAACCCGTTGTAGGTCCTGGATTTTGAATTTGTAATTAATTTTATAAATTTGAATAGTCCGGACTTACCGTGGGCTAAAGCCGCATGTAGGTCACGAAAATCATGTTGACGCGGGAGGGTAGTTATCTGGCTAAGTTAAACTCTTGGACCCTGCCTGTTCGAAAAGGAATAAGGACTTGTAAAAAATACTTAAAAATTAATACGGGAAGCCAAAATCCAGAAATTAAATAAAAACAAATATCTTCAGGAAATGCATTACGCTAACCGCGTGTGTATTTACTGCAAGATTAGATAATATAAAGTCACAAAGTTACGTAAAATACAGACTATTAAAGTATGTAAAGAAATTCAAAATTCCTCTAAATTGAAAAAGAAAAGGTTTTTCAGGCTTTTCATAAGAAGGCCTAAAATAAAGGTAAAATAAGTTTTTGCGAAATTTCGTTAAATAAAAAAGTTAATGTTAATCCACTAAGTTCAAATGATAAAAAAGTATATAAAAAAGAAAGTTTTTAAATTCTAACCAAAACAAATTTTAGTAATGATAAACAAAATGTATAATTAAAAAGAAAAACTTGAAATTTTATTAAAGGAAAAAGGTGACAGAATTCGCACCTTTACAGCAAGATAAAAAATTAAACTTAAATTTTTATTAACTCAAAATGCTAAATAGTATGCTGATAACGTAGTTATGTAAAAATAATCCAGTATTTAAAATATGTTTCGGGAGTAAAGGAAAGCCCAAGTTTGTAGAAAATCGTTTAACTCCCTAACCCTACAGTAAAACAACCAGAAGCAGAAAAAAAGAGAAAATCCGGCTAGTTAACACAAACCAAAAGGACATAAAGAAGTGAAAAAAAAAACCGGGAAAAACAAAAAACAAAGACTTTTCCGGGAGAAATGGCCGCGGAAAAACGTGCGCGGGTCGTGTACGCGAACCAAGAATCGTACGAACATCACTCGAGTTCGTGTGTAAAGAAGACAACGAGCTGAATTCAAAAATGTCACTCTCAATAAAATAGGGAAAACCCTGAAGGAGTTACAAAGGAAAAGGATTTTCAATGGCCAAAACTGCACGGAGAGAGATAAGAGTTGTACGGTAGAAGGGGCTGGCTGAAGATGAGTCTATATAAACGATTGCTCGGGGAAACTCGAGAGCCTTGATATTTCTTCGATGTAAGTGAACACATCGAGCCTTGATATTTCTGCGATGTAAGTGAACACATCGAGCCTTGATCTCGTTTTTTATAAAATACCATAGTATGCAAAAAGCTAGGTATTTTCTTAGTTAACCTAATAATTTGTATAACAAGTGTGAACATACGTCATTGCGATATTAATTTGGAATGCAGCAATAGACACAACTATAATCTACAAGAACGTCAGTGGCAACTTAGTCATTACAAAGTTGGCCTAACTTGGATTATTCTGGAGAAGTAACATAACCTACATAGCAGCTGATACATGGAGTGATTCGTATAGCTTCCGGATAGGACTCCAGGACATCACCAGGCGACCACTTGGACATGCAACTTTAACGTCGAGAGAATAGCCGAACCGGGACTTCAGACACGACATCACCACAACCATCTTTAAAAATTCATCCAACATTCTTCCAGACAACCCTACAGGGATCAACCTTCATCAACGAGACAACATAACCAGCACGCAGAGCATCTGTAGCCTGCCATCGCTAAACAACGCTCGCGGACTTCATATCAAACGTCGCGACGCCTGGACAGTTGTGAAAAGGTCGGTAGAAACGTAAATACGTTAGTCCCTTATTAAATTTGCCTGAAATAAATTCAAATAAATTTATTTTAAAATACTGGGTTACTTAGGATGTTAGATTAGATCAAATATTTGTATTATTAATTAAAAATTAAATTCATTAAATCGTAAATTCGAATTAAATCTTTTATTAAAATATTAATTAAATCAAATTGGGTATAAAATATTAGAATAAATTATAGTTAGGTAAATAATTGGTTCTGCCTTGTAGTTTAAGAAATTATTATTAAATTGAAAGGAAAGTTATTATTTTGTATTTGTTGGAGAAAGTAAAATCCAAAAAGTTTTATTTTATGTTTGAATTTAAAAAAAAAAAAAAAAAAAAAGAATTATTAAAATTTTATTTGCTTTATAAAAAAATTTATTATTTACAAAAAACACCTAGTATTCAAATATCCCAATAGTTTATGAGTTATTAATTAAGAATTGATGCATTGAAATTTCATAAAATATTTGCAAGCACAAATAAACAATTTACAAGGTTAGTTTCAGTGTACTCACTACTCAGAGGTTTACAAAAAGTAAAATCATTCACTTGTGTTCTAACTGAGCTAAAATCAAATATAAAGTACTGGAAGTATAACGTAGAAGTTTTTTTTTTAGTCAGGATATTCAGAAAACTGAATATTCGACACATAGTTATTTCACCTAGGCCAAACAAAACGAGATTGCCTATAAAACTTCCAGTAGGTGGAAATAACTTATTCTCAAACGAAAAACCGTTGAATAAATCGGCGTCCCAAAAAAAAGTGGGGTCCGAAAACATAATTCAACTTAACCAAGAAAAGGTTTACCGTTATGGACAGTTGGCGCCCTTCGGTGTTGGCTCGATTTCACTTGTGGTTAAAAAATTAACCAAAAGTAAAATTCAGTCAAAAAACTAACATAAATTTATTTGTGCTTGAAACTGTGTATGTTAGCTTTAGAATTGTGTTTAATATTAAGCCATACTACTGCTATTTTCCACGTCTGAAGTATTTCCCGGGTTCGTGTCGTATTAAGGTTCAGAGGGGGAGAGAGGAAATTAAAACATTAAAATTAATTAACCAATAAATTACATTTGTCGTGGTAAAATCGGAAAATTGGGGGTGTAGGCTTAAAAAGATTGGAGTAAAAATAAATTTAAAATAATTGGGAGTTTCCGACGCGACAGATCAAAACAAAATTAAATAAATAAAAACAATTAAAATAGTATAAAAAAAACAAAAGTTAAAATGGCGGATAAGGCCATGAAAGAGTTCTTCGAACAATATAAAAAAGATAAAGAAGAAAGGGCGAAGAAAGATCAGGAAGAACTGGAAAGAAAAGAGGAAAGAAGACGGCTCAAGGATGAAAAAATCCGGGAAGAAAAGGAGGCAGGAAGGTTACAGCGAGAGAAGGAACAAAAAGAATTATACCACTTAATCTCTGGAAAGCTGGGAGACCTGGAACGAAGCCTGGAGGAAGAAAGCGTAAGGTGTAAGGAACAACATACCAAGGTGGAAGAGAAATTTGGGAAAATTGAAGGAACGATCCATTTTCTGGAAGAAACGACGAGCACCATGAAGAACACAGTAGATGAGGGCTTCAGAACAATGGAAAGTCGGGTGCAACGCGTCGAAAAGAAAATAGGAGACGTGTTGAGTCAGGGAGGTGGTAGTAGGAGTGTAGGAATAATGATGCCGCGTTAT
This sequence comes from Aphrophora alni, assembly GCA_963513935.1. Taxonomy (NCBI): domain Eukaryota; kingdom Metazoa; phylum Arthropoda; class Insecta; order Hemiptera; family Aphrophoridae; genus Aphrophora; species Aphrophora alni. Next base: position 3,839,383 of record OY740775.1, read on the forward strand.
GAGACCGAAGCAACTAAAATTGAATTTTGGGGAAACAGTAAAGAAAGGCCTAAACAATTTTTAAGGGACATAGAAGGGTTAATGGACGAGTTGAATCCCTATTTAGAAGATAGGGAGAAGATTAAATTCATTAGACGCCATCTTAAAGGTTATGCACTCGAATGGTTTAACATAACAAACCGCGAAGAGATGAAGTATGCCGAATTTAAGGAAGCATTTTTAAATAATTACTGGTCGCTACAAAAACAAAAAGCGATCAGAAATTATATCGAAAACAATAAGTATGTAGAGAAGGGGAATGCTAGTAGAACAGAATATTTCTGTATGGTAGTAAATAAAGCTCGAGATTTAGATCCCCCCTTATCTGAAGGTTTCCTAGTATTCACAGTAATGCAACACTTTAGCGAACAAATTAGGCTAGCAAGCATAGGTAAGCCAAGTGAAACGATTCAAGATGCGATAAACTTTTTAAACAATGTCGATATGATAGAGGAAAATCGGCGAGGCAGACCCCAGGACGCTCAAGACACGCAAAATAGGCAAAATTTCACACCTAGAAATAACCCCCCTATCCAAAGATCCTATGCTCAAAACCCAAATAACTCTAATCACCCAAGTTCCAATAAACCACGTCCTTTCAACTCAAATCCTAACCAGCAGAAAAAAAACCAATAAGTGAGGTTCTGCCAAAGAATGGATGTTTTCGGAATGACAGGGCTGTAGAAAAAACAATAAAGCAAAAGATTAAAGTAAAAAAAGTTAAAGTGCAGGTAAATACCAAAAAGTTAGGAAATAAAAAAGTTACTCCTTGTAGTAGGATCGATCCTGAAGTAGGCGAAAAAGTCGTCGAAAAGGAGCGCGAATATCAACCTAAACAATTAGGTAGTTTAAATGTCAATATTAGAGAAGACTTGCTAGATAATAAGGACGAGCCAATTTTAACTGAAAAACCCATAGAAGAAATACCCGCGATTCCAGTCGAACTTGGAACAAGTACCGGTTACCTTGAGATTGACACAGGAGCTGAAGTAAGCGTTATCCAACAGGATTACCTCGATCAATTAAAATCGGAAGATTTCAAAATCTTAGAATTACCGGTAGCGTGCCTAGAAATAATTGGGGCATTAAAAGGGAAGGTGCAAAAAATTAACAAGCAAGTCCTAATTGAAATTAAACTGTTAGATAAATGCGTAGATCTACAATTTTTGGTAGTAAAAGGTCTAAAATCTAGGATAATTATGGGATGTGACCTTTTATATAATTTACAAGCCAAAATAAACATGCAAGAAAAATTTGCAATGTTTAAAATAGGTCAGGATAATATTAAAATCCCGTTTATTGACAAAAAAGTTGCAATAACACGTTTAAAGGGAAAATGTTTTAATATTAATTCCCGATACTATAAAAACAATAAATCAATAAATTTAATTAAATCGGAGGTAATTAAATCCGACAAAATCGAGGCGATAAATACTAAACTCCAAACCAATAAGTTAAATGAAAATGAAATTAGCATAAATGAGTTAGTAAACAAAGCCGAAATCGTTAATGTACCGAAAATAGAAAAAACGGGCATCAACGATGTAATGGAAGGGAATTGTAGCATGAGTCAAGATAGGAAGCCGGACACAACAGCTAGGAATATTGATAAGGTTAGGATACAAAACGAAGAAGCGTTGGATCAAATGATACCGAAGGGGTTATCTGTTCAACGAAGGAAGGGGCAAAAATCCAAAAATTTAATCGTACCTAAGATGCTATCTAAAGAAGCCAAGGACGAAATTTCGCGTAATAGGGCATTAAAAAAGATTAATGTACCAATTAAAGTTAGGTATAGTGGTGAAAAATATCCAGTTACCAACTACGCGTCGCGACGCAGCCAAAGTAGCCGAAACTGTAAATATCCAAATAAGCGTTGTAATCCAAATCAGGCGAAGTCAAGCACTGCACTACACTGTAAATATTCCGACCACTCGATTAACAATAAAAAGTATAATATTAAACAATCACAAGAAGAATTAATATCTGTAGGAGGAACAGACATGCGTGACTACAATCAACTGTCAAAAGTGCGTGGGAAAATGTCTAAAGTCAGATTTAAAAACACTGATATTTCTGTTGTAAATAAAACTAAATTAAGTAGGAAACATGTACGGTACAAAGAGAAAGTAGGCCAAATTGGAAGTCAGCTGTGTGGACTTAGACAAGGAGTGAAGACAGATATCAAATGTAAATATTATGAATTAGTAAACACTCAATGAATGAAGATAGAAAAGGACAGGAACTAAAGTAGGCTAGGATGGGACGGTTTGGAACACAGCTGAACTAAAGTCAAGGGAAGTTCAAGGTCGACGGAAGTGGAGAGAGGGAACACGGCAGACTGAGAAGACTGAAATGAAGGAAGTAGGCCTAAATAAACAACTCAATTCATCTCAATTGATTGAAAGGCCTAAGTATTTCTATCTTACATGCTAATGTGTTTGCTAGTTTTAAATTAATTAGTAATACAGATCCAGGAAGAAAACGTTCGAATATAATCTACGAACAAATCTGGTGCCTGGAATGGCCTAATACACGAGTCAGGGGTGTATAGGGGTTGCATATTAATTACCAGAAAATTAATTATGCGTAAAAGTTGTTAGGAGAATCGGAGTAGATAGGATTCTGGAAGAAAGAAGTTTAACTAATAACCTAGGAAAAACTCGAAGTAAGAAAAACTTAAAGGAAAAACATGAAGGAAAGTACTAGGAAAAACTTAGAAAAAACTTAGAAGAAAAAAAAACTTAAACAAATAAACAATTAATTAATTAAAAAACTCTCAATTATTGTAATTGAAGCCACAAAGGCAAATAAAAAAAAAAGGTAATGTAAAATAAAACGTACAAAAAACTCGGATTGTAAAAATTCGGGAAATATGAATGCAAGGAACATAACAGTAGTATGAAAATGTAATCCAGTAAAGTATTGTTAGTTGGTTATCAGGCAAATTAAAATGTGTCCCTGTATTTATATAAGTTGTGTACAGTATAAACATGTGTTTTCAGTGGAAGTGAACTCACCCAGTGAACATTTCAAAAGGAAATGTATACCATGTCATGTTGTATAAATGTAATTTCAGATTATGCGGAATAAGAAGAACAATGAAATGTATAGTATGAATTGTATATATAAAAATTATGAATATGTAATCTGTAAATTGTTAGGATAGGAAGGCAGAACTAGATATAAGAATGTAATAAGATAGGAGGAAATTTGAAAGGGAAGTATTATTATATTTAGTGGTTTTCAATATCTTGGTTTTATGGCGGAGCCGATCAAACCAGATATCTTAAGAGGGGTAGCTTACAACGGACACAACCCGTTGTAGGTCCTGGATTTTGAATTTGTAATTAATTTTATAAATTTGAATAGTCCGGACTTACCGTGGGCTAAAGCCGCATGTAGGTCACGAAAATCATGTTGACGCGGGAGGGTAGTTATCTGGCTAAGTTAAACTCTTGGACCCTGCCTGTTCGAAAAGGAATAAGGACTTGTAAAAAATACTTAAAAATTAATACGGGAAGCCAAAATCCAGAAATTAAATAAAAACAAATATCTTCAGGAAATGCATTACGCTAACCGCGTGTGTATTTACTGCAAGATTAGATAATATAAAGTCACAAAGTTACGTAAAATACAGACTATTAAAGTATGTAAAGAAATTCAAAATTCCTCTAAATTGAAAAAGAAAAGGTTTTTCAGGCTTTTCATAAGAAGGCCTAAAATAAAGGTAAAATAAGTTTTTGCGAAATTTCGTTAAATAAAAAAGTTAATGTTAATCCACTAAGTTCAAATGATAAAAAAGTATATAAAAAAGAAAGTTTTTAAATTCTAACCAAAACAAATTTTAGTAATGATAAACAAAATGTATAATTAAAAAGAAAAACTTGAAATTTTATTAAAGGAAAAAGGTGACAGAATTCGCACCTTTACAGCAAGATAAAAAATTAAACTTAAATTTTTATTAACTCAAAATGCTAAATAGTATGCTGATAACGTAGTTATGTAAAAATAATCCAGTATTTAAAATATGTTTCGGGAGTAAAGGAAAGCCCAAGTTTGTAGAAAATCGTTTAACTCCCTAACCCTACAGTAAAACAACCAGAAGCAGAAAAAAAGAGAAAATCCGGCTAGTTAACACAAACCAAAAGGACATAAAGAAGTGAAAAAAAAAACCGGGAAAAACAAAAAACAAAGACTTTTCCGGGAGAAATGGCCGCGGAAAAACGTGCGCGGGTCGTGTACGCGAACCAAGAATCGTACGAACATCACTCGAGTTCGTGTGTAAAGAAGACAACGAGCTGAATTCAAAAATGTCACTCTCAATAAAATAGGGAAAACCCTGAAGGAGTTACAAAGGAAAAGGATTTTCAATGGCCAAAACTGCACGGAGAGAGATAAGAGTTGTACGGTAGAAGGGGCTGGCTGAAGATGAGTCTATATAAACGATTGCTCGGGGAAACTCGAGAGCCTTGATATTTCTTCGATGTAAGTGAACACATCGAGCCTTGATATTTCTGCGATGTAAGTGAACACATCGAGCCTTGATCTCGTTTTTTATAAAATACCATAGTATGCAAAAAGCTAGGTATTTTCTTAGTTAACCTAATAATTTGTATAACAAGTGTGAACATACGTCATTGCGATATTAATTTGGAATGCAGCAATAGACACAACTATAATCTACAAGAACGTCAGTGGCAACTTAGTCATTACAAAGTTGGCCTAACTTGGATTATTCTGGAGAAGTAACATAACCTACATAGCAGCTGATACATGGAGTGATTCGTATAGCTTCCGGATAGGACTCCAGGACATCACCAGGCGACCACTTGGACATGCAACTTTAACGTCGAGAGAATAGCCGAACCGGGACTTCAGACACGACATCACCACAACCATCTTTAAAAATTCATCCAACATTCTTCCAGACAACCCTACAGGGATCAACCTTCATCAACGAGACAACATAACCAGCACGCAGAGCATCTGTAGCCTGCCATCGCTAAACAACGCTCGCGGACTTCATATCAAACGTCGCGACGCCTGGACAGTTGTGAAAAGGTCGGTAGAAACGTAAATACGTTAGTCCCTTATTAAATTTGCCTGAAATAAATTCAAATAAATTTATTTTAAAATACTGGGTTACTTAGGATGTTAGATTAGATCAAATATTTGTATTATTAATTAAAAATTAAATTCATTAAATCGTAAATTCGAATTAAATCTTTTATTAAAATATTAATTAAATCAAATTGGGTATAAAATATTAGAATAAATTATAGTTAGGTAAATAATTGGTTCTGCCTTGTAGTTTAAGAAATTATTATTAAATTGAAAGGAAAGTTATTATTTTGTATTTGTTGGAGAAAGTAAAATCCAAAAAGTTTTATTTTATGTTTGAATTTAAAAAAAAAAAAAAAAAAAGAATTATTAAAATTTTATTTGCTTTATAAAAAAATTTATTATTTACAAAAAACACCTAGTATTCAAATATCCCAATAGTTTATGAGTTATTAATTAAGAATTGATGCATTGAAATTTCATAAAATATTTGCAAGCACAAATAAACAATTTACAAGGTTAGTTTCAGTGTACTCACTACTCAGAGGTTTACAAAAAGTAAAATCATTCACTTGTGTTCTAACTGAGCTAAAATCAAATATAAAGTACTGGAAGTATAACGTAGAAGTTTTTTTTTTAGTCAGGATATTCAGAAAACTGAATATTCGACACATAGTTATTTCACCTAGGCCAAACAAAACGAGATTGCCTATAAAACTTCCAGTAGGTGGAAATAACTTATTCTCAAACGAAAAACCGTTGAATAAATCGGCGTCCCAAAAAAAAGTGGGGTCCGAAAACATAATTCAACTTAACCAAGAAAAGGTTTACCGTTGGAGAATATATATATAATCACTAATATATATATAATATATATATATATATATATAATATAATATGAAAAATCACTTTTTTAGTTTTAGTGTAGAAAATTTTAAAATGTGTATTGACTCAAAATGTGAAATAAAATTTGTGTTTGTGTGAAAGTACAGTAATATCTTCGACATAAACAGATCGAAGAATTTTCGTATAAATAAAACTAACAATGAATAAATTTAATCAATTTATATATCCTTGAAGTGAAAATAAGTTTCAAGTTATTTGTTAAAAAATGTGTACACATTTGTACTGCATTTAAAAAAATAAAAAAATATTTAGCAAATTCATCTTGAAAACAAAATATTTAGCTCTTTAATTGTGAAATGTTATTCTATGGTTGTTATATTTATTAATAATAATATTATCTTAATGAAATCCTTCTTGTCGTATTATTTATGATAACATGTTTCAGAGCCGAAACGCCATCATCTGGTGTTATTCACTCATATGAGATCGTTGTACATTAAAATAAATTACACATGCACATAAAATTATTAATAGGGACAAACAAGGAGTGGAAGAGTTCTTATTGTTCCTACAGACTTTGCTAGAACAAAAATATTTCACATTTAATAACACATTCTTTACACAAGAAGACAGCCTAGCAATGGGGCTCTCATTACTACAATAATTATTTACTGTCAAATAATTATAAATACCAAAAAAAATTATATACTACGGTCACTATGTCGACAGCACGTTCGTAGATTTTAATGGAACTAACCGACAAGTTACTAAACTTACGAATTACCTGAAAAGTATTAACCTGAAAATCCAGTTCACACTCGAAACAGAAAATAATAATAAACTTAACTTCCTTGACCTAACAATAAGAAAAGGCATAAACAAGTTTAAATACAAGATATATCACAAACACACTACAACAGATATCACCATCCATGCACAAAGGATGGGAGCATGTACACATACTTGTTACTGTATCATTGACCAAGGGGAAATTACCATCATAAAACACATAGCCGAAGCCAACGGATTCAGGATTACAATTATAGAGAACTTAATAAAATAGCCATAAAAAAGGAAAGGAAACGCACAGAAACCAATACCATATCTGATAACAAATATATTTCTTCTGAATATACAAAATTTTTGCCCAACGTTCTAAAAAAAATATTTTCAAAAAGCACAACATTACAAATATTTTGTATATTTTGATTGAGATGCCCCAATAGAAAAAAAATCAGGAGTTTACAAAATCAACTGTAACAAATCCAATAAATACTATATAGGTCAAACGGGAAGAGCATTCAGTAAACAGTACAAAGAACATTTTCTCAACAGCAAATCCAACATCACCAAATGCACTTCCACTCAACTGTAGAATCCTCACACATTTGTACAAAGGCTAATGAATATTTGTGAAGAATATGAAAAATAAAAGCATTCAAAAGAACACCAGACGATAAATTAAATGGCCAAAATTCATTACACTTCCACCATTTATAGAATACAGCTATCAATCACTTGTAAAAGATAAACAGAGGTAGGCTTCCTTGCATAATATCGCCAGTATTTCACCAATCACGTTAAGATGTACATCTATTATTAATTTCATGTGTTAATGTAAGTGTTATGTGTATCTGTAATTTATTTTAATGGACTATCTCTTCTGAGTGAATAAAACCAAATGATGGAGTTACAGCTCAGAAACATTTTGTCATAAAAATGATACAACAAGAAGTCACTGAACAGGTCTCAATAAGGTAATATTATTATTGAAAATTAATAATGACTTGGTACCACAATCATGCAAAGTTATTTTTATATGTAATATTGTTTACTTTTGATTACCTCAGGCCAAAGGTTATCTCAGTCACGAAGCTCAGCTCAGCAATAACACAGGTGTTAACAGTATTTTTCTGTGTTATACTCTCCATAAAGGAGACACAGTAGAGATGGACTCTGATGTAAGTTATGTGATAAAATTGTGTATTTATTTATATTATATTCAATGAATATTGTAACATTTTAATTATTTTAAAAACATAAATATCTCAATCTGTAGTAGTAGTGATATAGGGGTGAAATGCATTCTGGCCTCTACAGATCTATTCTGTTGTTCTACTTTTTCTGGAGAACTACCGTTATAGCCTCTCCAGACTCAACTTCATAGGAAGTGCAGCACATCAACGGGGGGGGGGGGCGGTTAGGAAAGTATTTTACATCTCTTTGGTTCCCTTATGGACTTTCTGTTCTTTTGTGCGTTACTGCAGTATATTTGTATAATTAGTGACTTCAGGACGTTTCTGTATTCCAGACATACCAGACTGGGGTCATTGATAGCCATTTAATGTTCCGATGAAATGTTCTGGGGTCAATGACCTCGATGGAATGTACTGGCTAATTGACTCGATGGAAATGTCCTGGGGTAACTGACCACAATGGATTGTCCTGGGGTTATTGACTGGGATAAAATGTTGTGGACTCATCGTCCTAGATAGAATGTTATTTATCGCACCTTCCGGATAAATTATTGCATAAGAGTATATCCATAGAAGAAGGAATTAGAATAAGAAAGTCACAGCGCATGTTAAACAGCGTGATACAAAATATTCTTAGTTTCGCTACTGGATAACAGAAAGCGCTAGTAGCATCGGGGCAAAAAGGCTTGGCTACTGTATCACAAGCCTTGTTGGTTACTAGCACTTTCTGTTGTCCAGTAGCCAAACTAAGGATATTTTGTATCACGCTAGAGCCTATACCTGTGACTTTCTTATTCTAATTCCTTCTTCTATGGTTCTATGGTATATCTGGGTTTTTTCCGTCATGACAGTTATGTTTATTTATATCAGCAAACGAGCTCCGTATTAGATATACAGGATCTATAACTACTAAGAGGTCTATTTGTTTGGTAATGTTATGAATAGCTATTTGGTGGTGTCAGCCGATTCAAATATGTTGCTCCTTTAGTATTTATTGAATTCTGATAAAATAAATAGGAATTTAACAAGTTTGAAAATGTCTATTTAATAACACCGTCATTAAGAAAATAATGTCAACATTATGATTTTCTCAAGAACTGTTACCATGATTTTTATTAAATTTAAACCTAAACGATAATTTTGGGCAAACACTGGACACGATTTAAAATTTAAAGATAATTGAAGATAAAATAATATTTATTAAATTTTACGGGAAAGATTATGGCGTTATAATTGATCACCTAAATTGCTGTCTTATATTTAATTTTGTACTAAAAAAATTCTTGAAATTAATAGAAATAAACAGAATTGTAGCTTTAACTTTGATTTTTAAAATGTCTGTCCACATTTAAATACAATATGATGATGTTTTTGAATAGATATGCTAAGCATATATTACCTTGTATTATTTATGTTTCTGAAAATTGAATTATTACGCTGGTAAAAGTATAATGATGGCGTAAATAATCTTGTTTTTTAATAATTGTTCTGCCCATAAACACAAGGATGTGTTATTTACATTTCCGATAGATAAGCTAAGTACTTTGTTTGGTGAAGCATACGTCCAGTTGGAGTCTTTCAAGATTGCTAAGTCTACCACCCGATATGAGTTTCCAGTTAAAATTATTCTGTAATAACTAGTGTAGTTTTTGTCCAATTATATATTTGAATACATTTTTTCCTTCTAATTGAATTATAATGTATTTTGAACAACTCACGGAAGAATTTTCTGTTTTTTCGATAATTTAAAATTTGGAGATATCTGCTATAAGTAAATAACACAAAAAAGATATTTGATAGTTTAAAAACAGGAAGAACTCGCCTGGTTCTATATGTATTTGGTTTTACAGAATAATATATATATATATATATATATATATATATATGTATATATATATATATATAGTGTTTATTAAAAAGTCTCCACACATTTCACTTGTAACAGTGTCTCAGCCCTAGTGGGCCTCTAACCTAACCTAACCTAACCTAACCTAACCTAACCTAACCTAACCTAACCTGACCTGACCTAACCTAACCTAACCTAACCTAACCTAACCTAACCTAACCTAACCTAACCTAACCTAACCTGACCTGACCTGACCTGACCTGACCTGACCTGACCTGACCTGACCTGACCTGACCTGACCTAACCTAACCTAACCTAACCTAACCTAACCTAACCTAACCTAACCTAACCTAACCTAACCTAACCTAACCTAACCTAACCTAACCTAACCTAACCTAACCTAACCTAACCTAACCTAACCTAACCTAACCTAACCTAACCTAACCTAACCTAACCTAATCTAACCTAACCTAACCTAACCTAACCTAACCTAACCTAACCTAACCTAACATAACCTAACCTCAGCCCTAGTGGGCCTCTAACCTGTACAAATGTAAAGGTTCCTCCACTCTCTGTGCTCGTCTTACTGGACAGAGCTTGACCAGCTCTGTGTGTGTTGTGTGTTGATCTGTGTGATTATTCATTCATCACATGATTAACTATTTTTCACGTTATTGAATGATGGACACCAACATCTCAAGCAATTTTGGAAACCTGGATCATCAGCTAACCTTTAAAATATTTTAAAGTTTTGGAAAAGTTCTTCTCCACATTAATATCTGGTAGGAACTCTTGCGTTTAAAAATCATTGCTTTCATTTTATACCAAAAAATCCCTTCATAACTATTTATCTGCTTTCATTCTGAATAATCGTTTGGGATTACGAATGTGAATGACAAATTTGAGACTCATCTTCTATATCTGACTTACATAAACCTCCAGTTTACAGCAGTTACTCAACTGTTTTAACACAAATTATGAGCAAAATTATGATTAGATAATCAAAACATAATTTACTCGGAATCGAATATTTTCTGTAAGATCACTTAGTATGAGCAAGTAATCAATTTTATTTACTTTGCTCATTGTATTTTTTGGAAAAAAAATATACATACTTTTTAAGAATTGAAATTGGATAATTTGAATATTTATTTCACCTGTTAGATGTTCAAAAAACCGGAAATGTACCATGAGAATAACCAACTTCAACAAAACGATGCTCACGAGGCTTTAAAAAAGTTCAATAAATATTTTACCTGGAAGAAAGGAGAAAATGTCCTGGATATTGGCTCAGGGGATGGAAAAATAACCACATCATTATTGCTATCTTTGTTACCAGAGTCCTTTGCATCTTTAGTAAGTATATGTCAACATTACTACATACTTTAAATTATATTTACAGGAAACGAAACTCATTTATAAATGTTATGGTGAGACAGAATATAAAATACTGCTGTTGATAAACTTTTGGACACCTTATGTAATATAATATTGAGTTAAATTCATGTACAGTAAACTATTAGTGCTAAAGACTTAATGCGTAGGTACTTGGTGGTATTCCATTTTAATAAATAACAAACTTATATTTTTTAGAACCATAAATTTAATGAAACTTGCCGACCATGGTTTCGCTAGTTACAGCATTGTCAAGGTATTTCACAAGAAGGTAACTAGGGAAACCATGGTCAGCAAGTTTCATTAAATTTGTGGTTATACTAAAAAATAAATTGTTTTATTTATTATTCATGTATAGTAATCCAGTTTTCGATATGTTGTTACCAAAAATTATATTTTTATATGGAAATCATCTTTCAAAAGTATTGTTTAAGAAACGTTTCTCTATTTGACAAAAATAAATCGAGGCCACTTTGAAATGAAAATTTCTTTGATTGATGTTCTCGGTTGATTCTTATTGTCGACCTTCTTTTGTAATAATTTGTGATATTAAAACTAAATAATTATTGAAGTTATTGTTTGGACAACAAAATTAACTTAAACATCCACACAGTTATATATTTATACATCAAAGTAATTGTTTATTTAGGAATCTCTCTAGGAATGATTCAACATGAAATAACACAGGGAAGTTGTTTTATAAAAACAATTTTAAATACTTTTTAGAATTACTAATTTAAAAGTGTTGAGTAAAGTACTTTTTTTTAATAACTAGTTAGACCTACTTTTGGAAAAGAAATAATTTTCTAAGACTAAATATACTTTTATTTTTAAAAGTAGCTATAAAATATAAGAATAAGTCCTTACGAATAGTTGCTGTCTTTTATTCAACAAACGTCAAAGTTATATAGTTAAAAAAAATACCAACAATAAGGAATATAATTAAATTGGCATTGACTTGCATGAGAGCAAGAATCAAAATATTATTGACTTTGTTTAAAAAGGTTAATTAATAAAATATAGTTTGATGTAGTCAATCAAACTTATTTTGAAAACGGTTTAATATATATTTCTAAATGCAAAAAATTGGCCAATTTTACTGTGCACCACTTTATACTATCTGACATTTGCATAAAAACATGTAAATATTTATTGTGAATATGTTTTCATCAATACTAAATTAATCATCTTTCAATAGAAACACTTAAAGACTAAACTGTATTTATTCTTAGGTATGATGATTAAAAATATGAATATTCAATAATTGTTACAAATTAATTTGTCTTCTTTTTATGATACTGGAATATAGAAATTTATACTCTGTTATGATTTAGTCTCAAAATTAATTGACAGTATTTCAATAAATAGTTTAATCTATTTCCTATCTGATAAAATCTAAATTTTGAAAATAAATTGTTTATATTTAAATGAAACTTTTTTGAATATTTTTAAGTAAATGTTTTTTAAGTGAATTGGATTCATGTGACTTGTAACTCCAACTCACGAAACTTAGAGATCAGAGTTCATAAAACTCTACACCTCCACTCCTATGAAATTAATATTACTAGATCCCCACAACGTTTTTCTCGAAAAACCAGTTTTTATTTGTGATTCAAGTTAAATAATTACATTTCTGAGTAGTTTATACTAATTATTTTGTTCATATTTATATTTTGTGTGTTTGTAACGACTGGCATTAATCATGTTAAAAACATTTGTTGTATTATTTGATATATTTCTGAGTGGTGAATAACATATATTACTAATTAGTTATAACATTATAACATACTCACATTTTGTATCAATATTAATTTAAGATAGTATGTGTTTGCGGTATTATTAGTATTTGATATGAGTAGTGATTATCGTGCTGAATTGATCAATCGAGAGTCTTTCAAGAGCAAAAACAAACACAAGCTCTTTTAAATTATAAATAAAGCCAAAAGTGGTGCTTAATCTGCTCAGGAGAACAGACCAAGCTAAAAGGAATTCAAAAAAATTATTAGAGATAATAATGCAACCTCATAAATATTACCTGAAAGTACCCAAACAGTAATGAACTTTGCTATATCATCGGCATGCAAATGTATACCATTGGCAACCATGAAATCTCAGTGTATTTCCTCAAATATACTATACACTCATTGTAACACAAATAAAATCGCTAATAACCACTTTGAAAAAAAAAAACAATATATAGATAGCCTGTTTGGCTCAGTGTATTCAATTTGTGTTTTAAAACTGATTTATTTAGTATACTCTTATCATAAAGTTCTATGTTGAGTCTTCTTTAGAAAAGCCTCACAAATTAGAAAATTTATGTAAAAAATATTACCTAGTCTGGTAATTTAAGAGTAATTGTGGTGAGGAATGGGAAAAACAAATAAATATTTGGTGAATATTTGGCAGGTTGGAGTAGGTTCTTCTAACTAGAAATTAGTTCAAATTGACTCAGGTGAGCTGCAGTTGCGATATATTATGAGAAGCACGTATAAACAAAACGTGGTAACACAAGGAAAATAAGACATAATAAGTCTAAAACACAGATAACAAGCACACAGTTAACTGTTAAGAGGTTTTCTGTAATCAGGAAAACTGTAATCTTATCTCAAAAATAAGTGTTTTAGTGTAGAGGTAAGACAAGTAAAACTACTGAATGCAGGGGTGTTCTAAAGCGGACCACAATGCTTTTCCAAATTAATTTTGATAGGATGAGTGCAAGTAACAGTTACAAATATTCATTGAATCAAAATAATGAGAGAACGTTATTGTAGTTCAATGGTTTTAAACATCCAGAAATATCAGTACATCTGCCTAAATTAAATTTGGTCTTATACATTTAGTAATACATACTATTTATACAAATACAACATTGTGACTTGAACATTGTCTATTTGGAATTATTGAATGAATCATCCATGTCCCCATGTATGAAAATATTATCGTTCATTCTTTGCATTCTTTACTGATGGTGATCATTATTGTATTAATATTCCATAAAATTTTTTTTTTTAAAACGTTGGACTCTTTCCTACATGTGTATGTATATTTTGGATCAATTTCAGAGATCCATAGTGTGTAGTGTCCTCAGTCTTGTTTTTTTAAATATCTAAACTATGTAGCTTACTTTCTGAACTCACTTCATTTACTACCTATTGACTTACAAGTTTAGAAAAATCTATTTCCTGATAATAGTTATGTAAGTATGCTTAAAAGACAATAATGAAATAGAATTGAATATCCTAAGTCAAAAGTATTTTATAAAAATCTGTGTTTAGATTGGAGCCGATGAATCCAAGGAGATGGTTCTGTTTGCTGAAAAGAAAAGTAAAAATCCCAAAATTTCGTTTGTAAATTTTGATATAGAAGAAACTGACAAGGATAAAGTGAGAGATACATTTTCAGCTAAGGGTATCAATCAAGGATTTGATAAAATATTTTCCTTCCATTGTTTGCATTGGATCAAGAATTCCAGGTATGTGTGTTTTAAAATTAAAATTTTTTTAAATTAAAATCTAAATTTTACTGATGCAAATAAATATCAGTTTGATCTAATACTATTGAAATTACTTTATAGTGTTTATATGTTTAGAATTATTTTTATAATAGTGTGATTTACTACAATGTAACAACTAAACACTTACCAAGTAAGCCATATTTTAAGTGGGGGAGAAAGTGTTAAAACAAATTAACTAATATGTTGGTTAATTGTTTAATTAAGGTTAAATTATAATCATACGTTTTACAATCAAATAATACATACACTTGTGTTGTTTCTATGGGTAAATTGATTAAAACAAAAATGGTCGAAATTTCATTCATAAGTCTTGACTCCCATAAAATAAGGTGAGTGAGGTAGTTTTACATAGAAGGATTTAAAAAAAATTTAATTTACCTTCAATTGTGAATAAAATTATACTATAATAAGTTTTCGTTTATTGATAGTTTATTAAAAGTGTTTTCTATTTAAGAAATTTAAGTAGTGACTTAAAAATCAAGCATTTACTCCAATTGCAAACATTTAAAAAGGATATCCTTCTGTAGGGGTGTGCGAGGTATTGTTGGCAGTTTGTCATTGTGATAAAAGTGAAAGACTTTTCACGTTATTTCAATTGAATAATGGAATTACAGATGCAAACAAAATGTTTGAATCTTAAACTACTTAGAAATAAATTTTATTCAAGTTTTAGGAGTATATTTTAAAAATTGTAATCTCAACATGACAATGTGTCCGATCTAGGGGACTAACAAAGTCATGAAGAAATCTTCACAGCATCAATTTTTGCAAATTGTGGTGTAGTGAAATATAACCTGGGTTACCATGGTTATCATAGTAATAATTGGCATTTGTGGCTAGTTGTGGAAAATGTCTTGTCTACAAGTTGGAATTTTAAAATATACTAGTCAAATGGAACGCTATTAATATAATAGTCATTTGTTATATACTATATTTTGTAGTTTATAGTGTCTCTAATCTAATGTGTGTTAAAAAAAAAGTATTTATGATTGTAAGGAATTTACATTCAAAAGTATATACTAAAAATTCAACTGTAAAGATTAATAAGACAGATATAAATATAAGTGTAAAATTAATTTAAATATTGTGTTAATTTTTTTTAATCACTGTGTATATAAGATTTACGTGGACCCATGTAAGAACATAATATTTATTTATATTGTTGCAGAGGACAATATACAATTTTATTGCAAATATCATAAAAATTGTAAAAATAATAATCACTTTAACAATTATTATAAGAGTATAACAAATACATAAAACAAATTATAAATGCATTAACATTTTTAAATGAACAATAATAAATGCATACCAAGTAATATAATTATAAAGAACACAATATTATAAAATTTATATGGAATTTTATCTTCATTGTCCAATCAACACGAAACATAATTGAAACATGCCAAGAAGTGGGAAACTCCTCCACAAAGTAAGCTATAGATATTATAGTTTGATAAACTGCTTTAGGATTGAGAAGTAGTGGCCATGATGGAGAGTGAAGGGCCAATCAGGAAGGGGAAGTTGTCATAGTAAGGGATGCACCACATGTTGTCAGTTTTTTGTAAAGTAGCAATCTGTCATTCACAATCCTAATTCTTTGGTTACAGCACTACATTACAATAATGTTCCCATGTCTTCTCTCTACACTGTACTCAGTCTATCCTAAAGCAGTTTAAATTAAACTATAAATAGTTTTGCATGATTTTTTCTAAAAAAGGTTGTTGTCATTTATATTTTTTATGTTATCAGGAAGTAGATTTAGAAACCCAATGGCAATCTGTATGGGCAATATTTCAAACACTGTCAAGTGTGTTTATTCACCCAGAAATCAATAGTGTTTATGTTAAATTTTAAAGAGTGTTATATGAAAATATCCCTATTCCAAAATAAATTTCTTTTTTATTTTACCGAAATAAATAGTTTCATAAAAATAAAAAAAAGGACGTATAAGAAAACATAATTGCCTGAAGTGTCTTTACCAAATTAATTTTTTTAAAAAGAGCTGTTGGGCTTGTATTATAAGCTTTTTTTTACAGTAAAAAATCTCCTAAAGTGTACCTACATTAGAGCAGGCTCTCTAAACAATAAAACCATAGGTCAAATGTGTGTAAATTAGACCATAAAATGCCAACTTAATGGGATTTAGTACATTAACGGGACACAACTTGAATGTATAGCCCTATAAATATTATAACTAGTAACGAACTAACAAACATGAGTTATCACTAAAAGGAAGACAAATGGACATTAAGTACTTCAAAAACCACTTGTTAATTTTGATAGTAATGACCTAATTTTTTAATTCCTTGCAGCTACGTAATAAATAGAAACATGCAAAAAAAAAAGAAAAAAAAAAGTGAAATGAATGTAGACTTAAAGATGACACAAATCTTCTCTCTTTTTAAAGCGTATTTCAAATATGGTACTTTGCATTTTGTAAATAAAATGCTTGAAGAGAAAGTCAGTTTTATAGTCAATTTATAAAATATCAAACTTGATTTTATTAACCCAAGTTACCAGTTGTTTCATGTTGTTATAGACAAGCTATTGACAATATGTATTCTCTACTAAAACCTGGAGGACAATGTCTAGTGATGTTTGCTGAAAATGGCTTAGACTTTGATGTGTGGAGAGCTATTAGTTCCCAAGGAAAATGGCATTCATATTTTAAGGCAAGTTATTGTAATTCTATTTTTGTTCAAACTTGTGGTTACATTTACACTTTATTCACCTAAACATTGACCATTATTCATCTGTTTTAATTTTGTTATTATTGAAACCCCTTTATAAAAAGCCTAACTTTATTTCCTTAAATGAGCTACACATTGTGTGTAATAATTAACGTGTTTGATATTCTAATCTAAGTGCATTTTAGCTATAAAATAATATTTGGTTTAATCTTTAATTATAGAAATATATTTTTGTTGTTTATTTAAAGGTCATAGATTTTATGTTTATAAAAGAAGTAGGACTGGAAACCAACAAAATCAAACAAAATATTGCATGGAGTATACCAAAGTTCATTTAGTTTATTGCCTTAGAAAGTATGGCTATGATGGTGATGCCTCATACAGTTGGATCTATGAACAGTAGATCTCACTCCTTGGATGTTTGAATACATTCAGGAAACCAATGTGGCTACTATGTAGTATACTAAGTTACACACAGTAATATTTACAAACCAAGAAATAACATTAATACCACAGCTAACCTGTGGGTACATGGAGAAATGATTAAATTCATTATGGGTGGTTAGCTTCTTGTATTGTAATTGTAACTGAACATTTAGTAGAATTAGAGTTGTAGTATAATATTATGTTGTCCACATCCAATATACATTCACCCTGAAATTCTGACATCATTAATTAAAAATTATCCTTTATCCCTGCCACAGACCTGAACCACAGTGTCTGTTTTCCCAATGGTTGGAAGCATAAATGATTCAACTAATGTTTATATATTACTTTAATTTACATTGATGTATATATACAAGTTACATGAAAGTTATATTGAATTTTAAAGAAAATTTCAGGGAACAAAACTGCATAACTATTATGTAAAATAATAATTTATTCAATATTTTTATAACTCTAGAATCTTCATATAAATGAAAATATGAAACAAGTTATTTGTTTTACTTTGAAGTTTTAAAATTTTTCGTCGACTAATAATTTTCTGTGGAGAAATTTTTAAAATCAATTCAAATACAATTTTTTTTGAAGTTTTTTCGTATGATTGCTGTACCTTGTTGCACCATATATTTATTATTGCACCATATATTTATTATCATGGACCTCGCTGTATTCTGATTGAAATAACATATAATTAATTACAAAAGGTCATCCTACTTAAATCACATTCTATATTGATTATTGTAGTAGCTTCATATTTAAGACCACAGATATAGAAAACTGTTACAACTTAGTTACCTCTAGTTTAAAATTTTCAAACCGTTCTTTTCCCCAAAATTCCCATATTAGTATTCCCCAATTGGTTTTTGAACATTCAATACATCTAACTTGGCAGGTACATCATTTAGGCAAAATCTCTGCCTTAATATATTAACCCCTGTTCTTATATAATGTTATGTATTGAATAAATACATACTGCCTCTCAATAATAGTTTATTTTGGTATGACATATAACTATAGAAAGGAAAACAACTTTACAAATAACAATAAGAGTTCATATTTAAAATTTATTTCAAAATATTTCATTGGTTAAAAATTTTTTTTTAGAAGTTCAGTATAGTTAATCTTACTTTCAGAATGAAGAGGCTTTCGATAAAAAATTCCCTCTACTCTTCAGCAAAAATGTTAAGGGTGAATATTCTGCTATGCTTATGGAACGTGGTTTTCAAATAATAGAATGTGTTCAAATTACTAGAGAAAGACCATTTGATCTCTCTACAGATCAATTCCGTAGTAAGTAAAATATATATATATATATATATATATATATATATATATATATATAATAGTAATTGTTATAAATAAAGTATTTCAAGTAGTATTTAACATAATAATTGATGTACTTTGAACTGTTTATTATTGGTAATTGTGTAGATCTACTTTTATAAACATGTTAATGATGCTATATTGTAATATTGACAGCTATCTAAATAATTTAAAACTATTTTTATCCATCTTCCACAAGCTTGTAAGTATTACAGAGGTACAAAAATCATTACATGTTATGCATATTCCCATTCAACATATTTTTACAGAGATATTAATATTTGAATGGTACAAGCTTAGAAAATGTCTACTCCTACATCTTTTGAAACACGAAACACAAATTACAATAAACAAATGAGTCTAAATACTTTTATATTGTATTTTAATACAATTGCTTTCAATATTAAATAATAATAACGATAAATTAATATGTATTGTCAAAAACAAATGATAGCAGTTTCTTATACTCATATTAAGAACTTCATAGTCACCATGATACTAGATTTAGAAAAGGGGTAAAGTGATTTTTACCACTGGCACAATGATTTCTTAAAACCTACTGCACAACTAATAAGCCCCTGTGCTAATAGTCTAGCAGATTCGAGTTCTCGATGAATTTTAATAATTCCACTGATTACCTCATTTTATGAGAGTTCGGTTTGTGCTGGTGCTTAAAACAACGTAAGTCTCTTGCCTTTAAGAGCAGCACAATCAAAAATCATGTGGAAAACAGTTTCATTATATAGTTGGTATACTCACATTAAATCTATTTCTCTTCTGAGTTGAAAAACTCACAGGGGTGTTAGAAATGTTCGAGTTTTCCCTCAAAAGGGTTTTTTTTTCTACCCACAACTTTCTTCTTGTGAGGCTATTTTGTCATTGATTTTATTGGCAACAACTTTTCGATTACTTCTATTTTTTTTCTTTTCTTTTCTTTCTTTCTTTTTTTTTTTCAGTTTTGATAATTAACTGTACATGACCCCCCTCCCCTCCCACAGAACACAGTATGTGTGTGCTATTGAAAAGATAGATGACATAGAGGAGCCACAATACGGGATCTTCTTAGGGATCCATGGTACTAACATGATTGTGATTGTTCAATAAAATTGATTGAAAATAAAATTATTCGTCTTAGAGATAGTGTAAATAATAGTTAAACATTAGCTGTATTATAACTGCTATTTATTTGTTAAAGTTATTAGTATTACACTAAAGTAAAAAAATAATAATAAGTAATAATTCACTTAATACACTTCTGAAAAAAAACAAAAAAACTCTTAGTGTGTAAATTAAACTTACATAAATGACTAAAAAAATGAAACCAACAAAAAATATAATAAAATAACTTAAAAATTATAGTGCTTCAAAAAGAAAACCCTACCAATATTTTAAATTATAACAGAATGAGGTATCTAAGAGGAAATTCTCAAATACATAGATCTAAATTCAGAATTAAAATATCTGATTAGTTGTTTCATTATATGAGAGCTTTCTACCAACTGCGCAAGTGCAGTAATATAACTCACTTTGCTTTGTTTGGGTTTATAACCATAAGACAAACTCAACATCAATATATGAATATTTATGTGTTTTTGTAATGTATACCTATGCATGGTAGAGGCCAATGATAGAAAATGCTACTATTGCATAGTAATAAGTCTCTTTAAATTCATATGAACACCGTATATCATATGTTTATGCAAGCATCAGCGTATGTTTGATTTCAGCTCCAATCATTTTAAGATGTACGATTATCATATAAAAGGCTATTATTATTATTTATTCGGGGGAGTTTTTATAGATTTCTGTGATATTTTTACTTTTTTTTGAAAATTAGTTAGTAAAACGTTTATATTCATTCCCATCTCCTTGACATTTGTTTGTAAATATGAATTATCTTCTTCTACGGCTCTGTGCATCTACCCATGTATGAAGGAATTAGGAATTTTACAGTCTTTGCAACTCTTAGCGATTTGTATTTATACCTATGATAATTTGAGTGCTTCCCAATGTGTTTTTATATTAAACATAACTTTATTCCTAATTGTATGTTTTATAATACAAAAAATATTAGTACACCAACAGGGAAAAAAGCTAAATTTGCATATAAAAATAATTATTTTATGTTATTGAATACTTATTGTAAGAAAACAATTTTTTTCCTAACTTAGAGCATCACAGTAAATTAGTATAATTTTTTTATTATTTTTTTTTATTCAGCGTACCCTCCACCACCCCCAAATTTCGGTACAATATTATATTGCACGTGATAAGAGACAGTATGATTTGTCCCCAAAAAAATCCCGGAAAAAAAATTGCAGACGATAAATAACAGTATTATTTGTTAATTACTAAAAGAATTATTTTCTTTTTAGAAACTATAGAGTCAATGGATCCACTGATTCAACATATTCCTAAAGAGCTTCAGGTATCTTACATGGATGAAGTCATGCAAATGTTTACAACTATGGCTTTAGACCGATATGAAAAAAGTGTCTTTGTTTACAATGTAATCATGTTTTTTTTCTCCAAACCTATGTAATAAAATGAATAAAATATTCAAGCTATACCATGACTAATAAAGTGTATGTATCTTGTTTAACATTGACATTGTTTTTTTATATTTTATGTTAGTGGTCTTAAGACAGAGATGATGAAAAAACTCAAATTATAAAAGTGTAGTTTAATTTTGTATAAACCCATTAAAAAAACGTTAAGTTCAGTTATCTATGAACTGAACAATCTATCCAAAGTGTTGTAATCTGAAAATTCACTTCAATTACAAATTATGTGTTGAGATATATAATTTAATTTCAACCAATAGGGTGCAAATGTATCTATTCTTATAATTAAGAACTATGTAAATAGTCGGGTTATTTAATTTTTAACATTTCTAAAGAACATAATTAATTATACATTGCAATTATTATTTGATTTGATTTCAGTCTTGAACAATCTACATTTGAAATGGTCATAGTCATTCATTTGATTAAACTTTGATCAATGTTAATATTTCAATTAAAATACAGTAATAAAATATCGTACAATAAAATTAGTCAACAGAGATTAGATAAAACGCTACACATTACAATAAATTAACAAATGAATTGAAATACAATAATTAAAATATTGATACAATACTGTAAATAATTGTTTTACCATATACAGCATTATAAACATGATACAAACTTGTTAAATGTTTAACTAGTAAATTAAACACAAACACTATATTAAGTAAAATTTCACAATTTATTAAGTCCTGCCGACTACTGTTTCACCAAACTAGTACTTAAAACTAGACTTACTAAGTAACTTACGGGGTAGAAGGACTGTTTAAATTCCAGTAATTCCCATATCAGTAGAATGATTGTCCTAGATTATCTCATACAGATATAATGTGATATCCTGCATAACTTGTGATGAGGACATTAAGTAATAAACTGAAATTGTACTATTTACAAAAATATTAAAATTACCTAAGGATATTTTGGAATGATCAAAATAGCCTAGTTTAGCATGCAAATTACATGTCACCAATTTTTAAATACCTTTATATAATTTGTAGTAGTAACTACCGCACATTATAAAATATTGGCTGTAATATCTTTCTTCCACATTTAATGATGTTAATTGTTGTTGTAATTGTATGATAAAGTACTCCATTCAACCATTAGTTTAACCATTTTTGGATTCAATGTAGCATATTATAATGTAGCTTAACCATATAACAACAGGTAATATATGATGTTGTTGTCCACAGTGTTAATGTACATCACTATACTAATTTTTATTAATATCAGCTAAAATATTTGCGTTTTTAATTTTTGCAGAGTTTTGTATGTATATTCTCTACAGCTCAATGATTGAACCATATTTTATTCCATTTCCCAAAGTTCTTCCTTAGGTTGTATAGTTGAGCATCAGGTTATTGAATTTGAAAAGCTTTAAAATTTCTTTTGTATATATGAGGGCTATTTGGAAAGCATGTTTTGTTTTGTTATAAAAAAAGCACAAATACAATCAGAGGTTTTTTTTATTATATGCAAATTAAAGTTTAAAATTTTACCTGTTTTTCCACATAGTTTCTAGCTGCATTGAGGCACTTGTCATATCAGTCAACAAGTTTTTCAATACTTCAGTCGTAAAATTCAGCCGCCTATGAGTTAATTCATGGGTTGATACTGTCCTTCAACTTTTTATCATTTTCAAACCGCTGTGACTCTAGCCTTTTTTTTGTTTTAGAATATAGTTGCTAAATCAGGGCTGTTTGGAAGATGGTTAAACAACTGCCATTTGAAACTGTACAGTATACCTTACAATACCAGAACTCAACATGCCATACTAAATGGCTCTTGTGGCCATACTAAGTGGACAAAACTTGTATTGGCTACATTTACTACTTCGTACATTTCTTTATTCCTTTAGGTTGTTAGTCCACCCCACAATAAACGAGACTATTTTCTAACAGAATTATCACTCATAATGTTCTTTCAATACACTCCACAAAATTTGCCATGAATGTCTACTGTTGTACAGTTCTTTTCTCACAGAAAACGAATAGCAACATGTACTTCGTTATCGACAAATTTTAATGATACCAGCCATCTTGAACAACAGTATTAGTGAAAGAATAGGCTGAATGAGCTTCCCACTAAAGTTTTAGTTTTTTTTTTTTAAATATATCAATAAATTAGTGTACAGTAATAGTAATTTTGAGCTCTCGGCTTGTTTAGTGGTTTGCACTTTGATTCCACAAGTGAGAGGTTGTAGGTTCACCCCCGTGAGGGTTCAAAATTTACGTAGTTGACCCAGTTTAGCTTTGTGAGGGAAATTTTGAAACTACTACTAGTAGTGAGCTCTGGTAGAGAAGGCTAGAACAACGGCAACGGGAATTTTAATGTGGTAAACTCACATTATCCGGTTTAAAAACCGTCTAGCCTTCCTAGATTCTTCACAGGCTGTTGCGCCATGGAGTTTAGTTTCATAGTGATTGTAAACTTAGTTAAACGAATAATAATATTGAATATATTTAGTGTTCTAGAAATAAAAAATGTGTACTTTGTCATGGTTATTTTTGTAGAAAAAACAGCGAGAATAAAATTGTACTTCAGTACAAGTAAAGCAAATACAGATAACCATGAAAGTTATTTGAAAATTTTCTTACTATTTATTTTCTTATATTAATAATGAGTAATCACCAATATTTAAATGTATTATTCTATTTTGTATAATTTATGTATTTCAGTCATGCCTTTACTTTGTATTTCATCAGTAGCTTACATAATGTATAAACATCCTATGGCTACACCCACTTTTTACAATAATTAAAATCGAGTTCTGTTCCTATTGAGTCCTTGGTTAATTTACACAACACAACAAACAACACTAAAAAGTTACCGACAATGGTCATCACATAAAACAAAACAAAAGGATAAAAAACGAATCAAACTCTTCAACATTTTGCAAAGAGAAAAAATATTTTTCTTCTTCAGAAACTTATTTATTTGCCTTCAGACTCTATAAAATTTACCGTTGAACTGGAAAAAGATGGATGTTTGGCCTTTTATGGACGTTCTTATTCAAAAGTCAAACGATGGGATTCCTGCTTATGTTTATAGATAGGCCACAAATATTGGCAAGTACCTACAAGTACCTCTTATCACCCTGAGCATGTTAGACTTAGTTTAGCAAAAGGTTTGTTTTGGAGAGGCAGGAGAATTCCTTTTAACGAAATTGAAAAAAATTAGGAGAACATAGGAAAAATGGATATTCCGAGGAAATTGTAAGCAAAAATAGAGGAAAAACAGAAGTGGAAAAACTAGTAAAAGCATAGCTAGCCTTCAACCATCGGAAAGCAAATAAATAAGTGTCCGAATAAGCGAAATGTTTTTTTCTTCGAGATATATTAGACAATTCCATATGTGTTTTTCCCTTTGTCCTTGTTTTATGTGATGTCCATGTTGGTAACGTTTTAGTATTGTTTTATTGTTGTCTTGTGTAAATTGACCAAGGAATCAAAAGGAACAGAACAATTTTTTAATTACTCTAAATAGCTTCCATTTGAAGAGTTTTAAAATCCACAAGTCACCACTGGCTTAACCTAAAGCATTGTAAACATATTCTTGATGACTAAATGACTGTTAGACCTATTAGTTGTACTAGTTGTAATGGTTGGGATAAATGACAGTTATAAAACATGATTTATAAAATAAACTTATTTATTAACACTCTGTAATGGTTTTAACCACTGGTAAACCAAACATTGAGACCACAAGATACAAGTTTATATTTTGTTGTACAAATCGCTGATATTTTCCTGCATTGTTTATTTTCAATTGAGAGCGTCCTGGACTGTGTTACAATAAATATTAATAAACACCTTTGGTATTTCACTGAATGTTAAGAGTGCGTAGTCAAGAGTTTCATTTATGGTGGTACTCATCATCCTCGTAATGTAAAGGAACTGGTTCCTTCTCGATGTAATGGGCAGGTATTTCTGGAGCAGGTGCGTGGACAGGTACGTGGACTGGAGCATGATGAACAGGTGCAGGGTGATGAGAGGGTCCTATTTTCTTGACTACTGCGTTGAAACCGTTGTGATCATCAGCGGTATACTCAACAATACGGATGGAACCATCAGGCTCGACAAGACTGTAGGAACCCTTAACAACATCCCCATCACGTTCTTCGTATTGCTGCTTAATGTCTCCTGTATGAGGATCATGGACTCCGTAGTTGAAAGCATACTTGGGATAAGACTGCAATTACAAGACGTTATTAGTTACATTATTCTTAAAACTAACAAATATATTGTCTTTATTACTGAGGGTGAACAAGATTCTAATGATAATTAAGTAAGAAATGGTTTTACCTGAAGATATACTTTAAAAACGTACACAATATTTGTACTCAAACATGTTGCTTTACAATGCTAATTTTATAACAATTCATTAAATTCTTTTAAATAAATGTTCTTTTAGAACTTTCACATTTTATTTTTCAATGCTTAACGTTTACAATATCATTATTTTAGCTACAATAATCAGTGTTTCAGAAGAGTTCAATCGATTCTTCCAATGAGAGAACAGAGTTTGTAACTGCATTTTTAGTGAAAGTCAGTTTCTTGCATGCACATTGAAAAAAAATAGAAATAAATGCTGCAGAATAATTGCATAAACTTCCTTACACATTCATTTACAAAATCAAATACTAGAAACCTCAGTTAATTTGCTTGTGTCATAAACTTATCCTTATTGTAAATATGAAATTAATTTTTACAAGGACGCCAGTCAAAGTTTGTTTTTGTTTTTGGAAATATTTCCTCAATAGTATTTTTCTTCTCGTCACAAACTCACAAATATCCGTACTGTTTTATCTAAATATTTTATCAAAAAATGAACAGATTTTGTAAAATATGGTTTTTAAAACATTTACCATGAAGGAGATATGGCAAGCAATTAGTTTCGTGAGATCTTAGAGGCTACATTATAACAAAATTTGATGAAAATCGCCATAGCTAATTATGAGAATTTGGAATTTCGTGTTTTTGTCTTGTGTCAGGTAGCTACAAACTTTGAGTTATCTAACAATCCAAACAAAAAGTTAAAAACTTTGTATAAATTATACCAACATACTAAATTTGTTAACAACACTGTACACTTGTTTGGGCTGTAGAGAAATTAATGGAGAGACAAACAGATAACAGACAGATATTATTCGAAAAACAATCTTTTTCGGATCAGCAGATTGCAAAACGAATATGTCCACCAAAAAGTAAACATTAATCTTCCAACATATAGTATAACTTTCTCTTTACTACAAGTAGACTACTCAAAAATTCAAAATTAGTTTCTAATTGAATTCTGTTTTCATATTTTTGAAAATTTCCATTTACTCATAATTGGAGTTTAACTTTATTAGTGGTAGAAAAATTAAAAAAAAAACTAACAAAAGAATAACTAGTCACTTTTTCCAACGAATTGTTTTTACTTGCTTTGACTTCTAATTATACATGGAACTAATCCGAAAATTAATATTTTACTGCATAATATAACGGCGTAAACCCTTACTACTATCCAAGTTTGTTTATGTCACTTAGTACTGTTAATAGTTTTGCTTTGCGAAATGGACAATATGAGGACAGGAAGCTTCTGCAATTAAAACTGAGTTATTGTCAAAAATTTAATTCAGATATTTTGAATTAATAAAATTTGTTCATACATATGGTGTTGTTTGAGTTATTTGATTCATTTTGTAATATTTGAAAACAACTAAGCTTAATTAAGAGGTGTATAACGAAGTCAACTGTGAGCTAAAAACCCTTTACCTAACCTAAAACTGTTAGTTTTATATAGGAAGTGTTAAATTTTCTACAAGAACAATAGGGATATACTTTTTAAAAGCCCTATGTTATATATTTTTAAAAAATTATATGGAGATTTAGAAAAACTTATAGAGTTTACATAATTCATAAATTATTAAAAAAACCGAATTAAAAAAAAAAAATTTATGACATATGTAAGATTTTTTAGGTATAAGTTAAACACAAAAAGTACATGTATATAAAAAGTCTAACACAATTTATAATATTGAGAATTATTTTGTGATACAAATTTATAAATTTGAACAACATTTGGGGAAAATACTTGTCGGAGTTTACTACTCTAATAAGACTAGTTTATAGTGAATTGAATTTTAAATTGATAATATTTTGGTCTGTCTCTACAATTATGAGTACCTTTTCACATTTTAAATATATTTACTCTTCAATTAATTGTATTCCTGTAGCATATTACTGTTCATTATGGTGTACATATTATATATTTATTGTTATATACTTACATAATGTTCATGATCATGATGTGGTGCATAGTTAGCATATTCCGCCCCATCATAGGCAGGTTTTACTTGTAATACAGGAGTAATAATAGGTCCTTCATGATGTACAGGAAGTGGTACAGCCTTCTCATAAGGAATGTATATAGGTTCGTGTTGTGGGGCAATGACATGCTCTCCTCCATAGTGTGGTCCTTCGAAGCCTGCTCCTACATGTTGTGGTCCTACGAAGCCTGCTCCTCCATGGTATGGTAGGAATAAGTGTCCTCCGCCATGTCCATGTTCTGGTATAGCTACAGGATAATCATGTTGAGAATAAAATTGTGGGTATGCAGCCACTGGAGCAACTGGGTAGTCATGGCCGTGACCGTAATCATCATCATTTTTGTAATCTATAGGGATGATTCCAGCTGTGCATAGACCTGCAGCGGTTAGGATAATTAGAGGAGATAACTGTAACAGAGTGAAAAAGATGTAGATGAAACATACTATATTAGTATATATTAATTGTTTTTGTAGAATATTACATAAATATATTCATTCACTCTTCAGAATTGCACTCCTGCTATTGTAAAAAATATTTATGAGAATATAAAAAACTTCTTGGGAAAATTACGTAAGTTAAATTATTCGTGTTAGAGAGAAGCTATGGTCCTTGACTGACACAAAACTATAATATTTTCTCAGCGATTATTCATGGTGGATTTTATTCTATGGAGTCTTACGAAACTGTAGTGAGCGTTAATTTCATTGGGGTGGGGGGGTTGTATAATGTTTTTGGGGCGTGAGAAATTTCTGACAATCTCTTTAGTCCGAATCCAGATGAGTCAGATTTATTATACTGTAAAGAGCTATGAAACTGTAGTGATGATTTCATCAAAGCTTTAGTATCTAATAATTAGGCCTATAATATAATCTTTTCGGAGGCATGAAATATTTCTAATCACCTTCTCAGTCCGAATCGTTAGAAGTCATTAATTCTAATCAACCTTGTATGCTTACCTAACTGAGAGTTGATAAAAATAAATTAAACTTAATGTGTCTTAGGTTTTGTTAAAAATTTGTACTTAGGGTTTTATTAGCTCTCAAAATAGGTTTTTGCTTTTTTTAAATCAAAATTATATATCAAATTAAACTCTAGGGGTGAAATTTATAGTGAATAAAAAAGAAAGTGGTTATAGTGTACAAGACTCAATTTCTCATAGTCTGATCTATTACATTCTATCAAAATCATATCAACCCTCAAGACACTCACCTTGCACTAAATTGTAAAATGTACGACATTTGAACTACTTGTACTTCAGATAATATGAGACAATCAGGGCCGGTTGAAGGGTGGTACAAAATATTCACCACATGAAAATTTTCGGGTTGGTGAACTCCCCACCTGAAATTTAAAGTTCCTATCGCGTACCCTAAATGTTACTGTGGGACGCGTTAGTCCTACGCGTTAGGTTAAAAAGTGAAAATTTGAAAGACGAAAAAAATTTACAGGAAACACAATGTTGCATGGGACTTGTTTCCTATTTTTTCGATTAATTAAATTATTAATGACAAGCCTTCGATTTTCACTCACAAATGGAATTAGTTTTTTAACATTACGTAGATTAAACAAATATTTGAGATCGACATTGTCAAAAAGCCGATTAAATCACTCAACCATTTTGAACATTTATTCTGATACAGCTGATAATTTAGATATGGAGAAATTATTACACGAATTTATTTCAAGAAATTCAAACGTTTTAACGTATTTGTGTTAAATGAAAAATAAATTGGGTTATCTTTTACATTGTTTACGTATTATACATAATTGTTGTTTAAATAATTCAATCGTAATATTTTTATTTATAATATTTATCCATGAATAACTATTGTTTATAACAATTATGTATTGACTAATAAAATTATTTTATAAAAGTTTCAGCAAAACGTAATGTTACCGATCTACCCATCCCCCACTTTTCCAACTCACCACCTGAAATTTATCTCTTTTGGAGACAATCACTTTCATTCTTCCCTTTAAATGATTTGATTCTATTTATTATCTATTGGTACTATTCAATATCTCATCAAATTTGAAGATTTTGAGTAAATCAAACTATCAGTTTTATAAAATTGGTGATAAATACTGTAATCAGTCGGAGATATTCCAAAATGATTTGAGAGTATTTAGATAATGAAATGTTAAAAAAATTGAATATGTACATAGAAATTGTCAGCACTATCTCAAGATATTATTGCTTTGAAAATAGAAAGTAAAATTATTAATCAGAACTAATAAATATTTGAAATGTCTCATTTTACACAAGGCCTACAACTTTTTCAACATAACAAATTCTTAACAATTACCAGTTATGGATGTTTACTTTAAATCGTGTTTATGTTTTATTTAGAGCAAACCACTTCCACTTTGTTTCAACTTTCTCTCTTCTTGCCCTGTGCTTCTTACACCACCAGAAAGGAGAACATGGCATATTTTAATAATATGTTATAGATTTATTATGTTAAAATCAATGTGTGAAAGTCAAGAATTTGGATAGTTAATTTGAATTTTTACAAAAGAAAGTTGTGATTTTATCAACTTGAATTTTTTTAAAACTTGTTTTAAAAATACATAATTGTTTATAATAATAAAATTAAGGATTTATTAAGTAATTATGCACAAAAAAAAGAAATCGATTTAAAATTGAAAACGTATTTGTAAAAAATATTTTGGTATAATAGATAAATTTAAGTTTACAGATGTCTTGTCTACAAATGAATGTATGCACATAAACTTTTCAGCCCCCCAAAATGATTTTACCCTAATGTGGCGTTTAGAGTTTTATCTTCTAAGTAACAATACTTTTGTTAGAATATATCTTCGTGTCCATAAGAAAAACTAAAAAAAACTTCTTTATATAAGTCTAATGATTTTAATTATAATTTATTAAGTTGTAGATTTTATAGTTTAAAAAGAACCCCCGATTGGTCTGACAGGTCTGGTCTCAGGTGTGAGAGGTTCCAGGTTCGATTCCCTTTTAGGCTGAAACTTTGACCTTGTTTACCCTTGACTGAAGTCCTTCTAACTAGCCTAGGCTCTACAGGAGCTGTTGGACTAAATGATCATTCTTATTAACATTTCATTAAACTTGTACTATTTTTAGAAAAGTTTTGAACAGTTTTTTTTTGGCATTATTGTTTATAAATGATAATACTATCCATAAGTGACTGTAAACAATATAAACAAACAATTTTTTATAGTTATGTTGATTGTAAATTGATTTTATTAGGGTACTTAGGTAAAACCAAGTCCGTCGAGTATTAGGGTCCGTCTGTCTATCTGTAAGTCGCAACCAGTCTACACAGACAAGACGATAAATTCCTATATATTTCAAACTTTGGATTTATATTTTTTGTATTGTTCCACATATATAAAAAATATAACGGTAACAACAAAAAATACCTTGGGGTAGTTAAGGAAATCGAGTTGAATTTCGTTTGTTTTTAAAATATTATATGGGGGTATCAAAGAAGTTATTCTGATTACGAATGTGCTTCAGGCAAAATTTAAAGTGTCAGATTTCACGCCCCTCCTCTTACTTAAACAACCTACACATTTCAAAAAAAAATTTGGATCAAAAATTAAATTGCAAAATCTTTTTTATGACGATTACAACTTAATTTAACCACACAATAAGAAATGCATAGCGTATAAGTTTTAAAGCAGGTTTTGTGAAATGCGAGTCAAACAATTTAATAAACATTATTGCATTTTTCCTGTGGTGAATATACAATGAAAGAAAATTCCCCAAAACCATAATAAAACACTAACACACAAAGACTGTATAGTTAT
This sequence comes from Aphrophora alni, assembly GCA_963513935.1. Classification (NCBI taxonomy): domain Eukaryota; kingdom Metazoa; phylum Arthropoda; class Insecta; order Hemiptera; family Aphrophoridae; genus Aphrophora; species Aphrophora alni. The sequence continues at coordinate 3,871,199 of OY740775.1, forward strand.
GTTTATTCTACCTTATGTTACATTTCAACAGCATTGCTATCATATTCAGTGGTACAATACACACTCTTTCCAAAAGATAAAGCCATGTAAATGTTCCACAACACAGTGCTCTTAATCATACCTTTTGGCTCCTAATTATTGTTATATATTTCTTTGATTAATAAGCTTACTATAATACCATAGTTCCTATTTTAATTTAAGTAATACTAACTAGTAATAACAACAAATATATTTTTTTAAACAATATGTATTCTCAATTGTCATGTTGTATCCTAATTTTTGTAAGGACGAACTTCACCACAAGGTTTTTTGATAAGAGATTATTATAATAAAGATAAATAAAGAATTATTGTGAGAATTTTTTTAATTTTTCGAAAATAGTATAGCGATGTAAAACTAGAGTAAAATAAAACTTTGGAAAACAATTTTTTAACTTAGAAATCACCTAAATAATCTCGTAGCTATCGTACATGTGTAACATTATTTAACCTGTTTTTTACATATATCTGCAAAAGTTGAAATTTTATTAAATTGTTCAGCGTGTTGTTATACTTTTCTATTATTCTTCCTTTTTAAGACGATAATGACAGGGTGGTTTTAAAATAACAAGGGGTGTGGAGGCAATTTCCCCGCCATATATTTTCACAATCTAACCCTACTCAATTTAAGCACCAAATGGAACATATCTGATCCCCATAGGATCGTAAAGGCACGGAAGTAAGTTGAAAAACTACTCTCGTAGGTTTTGTTAAACAACGTTATCCTCCTGATTGATCAGTGAGCGTTTTATGGAGATTTAATCTTTTTTTATCTCATTTTAAATTACTTCCTTTCACGACGACTCTATTGTGTGTTATACATGACATTAATACTTTCATTATAAACATACAAGGAAGTGTTTGGTTTCTTTGAGGCTCTGCGAATTACTCCTTGAATATGTTAATACATTCAAACACAACGTGATATACTACAACATTCATTGATCCTGAGGGACTCGTTTATAGCGAGTACGGGCAATCACGTAGGTGGAATTACACATTTTTTACGTAGTCTTAAGTCAGATCCCTTTTAATTAAACTTATCAGGGTGCCAGGGTATGAGGGAATAGCAGACGTTGAGGAAGCAGATCAGCAAGCTAAACTTGGTGCATCTAAACCCTTTACAGGGCCATCTCCTATGTACGGATTATCCCTAGGGATTACCAGGAGGTTATTACCAACTGGGCCAACAAAGTAATTAACAGAACCTGGAATGCATTGCCGGGTCTTATACATTTCAAGGAGTTCCTTAGCCCTAATAAAAAGAGAGGGAAGGTAGTGTTAAACCTAAGCAGAAGAGAGCTAAAACTCCTCTGTGGTATACTAACAGGACATATCGATTGCAGGTACCACTTAAGTAAGATGGGCCTGGTGGATGATGATACTTGCAGGTACTGTGGTGAAGAGGTGGAACTCATGGAACACATCATCATGGAATGCCTGGCCTTATGCCTAAAAAGACGTAAATTTCTCGAATTTATCTTCATTTCGGAATAAGAATTACTAAACCTCCCGACCAGGTGTTTGATCAATTTTGTCAAATACATAGATCTCTCCTGAGTCCAACAAGAGGGGGGCACAAAAGATCTAATTAGGTCGCAGTGCAGGATGCATTTTTAACACACTCTCCCCAGTCTTAATAATAATAAAAAAATATATCCCTTTTATCTTTCCTTTCAGGTCTCAGACGACCAGTTCCTGTTCCCTTCCAACCTTAACGGAATTAGTGTTCGAAAATTAGGAGTCTTTATTTCATGTTCTTTTTTTATATAAGACGATGAAAATCGAGAAGGGTTTTGCATTGAAACAAAACAAATTCAATAAAAATAGTGACTGAAATAACAACACAGCTACTTTACTTAGGGATACACTTCATTTAAATAGAATTAAAATCAGTTAAATGCAATTTAACCCACTTTGCGGGTGGTTTGTGTAGTAATTAATTGTATTATACCATTTGTTTGAATCATTTATTGAATTTTGGTTCAATATTTTTGTGAAAATCTACTTAAGGTTTTTATTGATATTATTTAATTTTATTGTTATTGTTTTTACTTGATGACATATTTCCTATATACAACAAATGTTGACTTTTTGCCAATTTAACATCTATTCATTTTTTTTTTTTACATAATAGTTGAAATAATTTTAAGTTTCTGAAAAATCATAAAATAATGTTTTTATGTTTTGAAATGTTCAATTTTTTTTTCTTCATATTTTCAGATAATCCAAACTTAAGAAAACTACTTTGAATACAAAATTGTTTTTCTACCTAAGATAAAAAAAAGCTTTGGTCTTGATCTATACATTTATGTATTGAATAGTCTAGTATACAACAAGCAGTATACACCCTAACTGCCCTTACAACTTAGCCAGAGACTAAATTTAATGTTGATAGTTCTGGGATTCCAGTACACCAGCTCCTAAGTGGCCTTCAATAAATAACATCAACACTGAGCAAATATAATGAAGACACTTTTCCTTGAAATCAAACTAGATAGTTAATTGCTAACAGAATGATCACTATATAAACGAGTTGTATAATTATAGCAAATTAAGTAATAGTTTATTACGTATAAAAGTAGATCTAGAAGAAATGTAATATAGCAGTAGATTTAAATCAATTATAAC